>APFE030859960.1:204948-222407 GCA_000404065.3 Pinus taeda | reverse complement strand
CCAAGAATTGTTCATTTATGTAATGTAAAGGAGGTTGCCCCCTCGAAGAGGCTGAACTCTAAGGCGTTGATCTATCTTTTCTATCTTTTCTTGAGCTGGTTTCATAACAGATCGGCTTCGAGCAACCAATGTGTTGCATGTTCCAGGATTGGGGATGAAATTACTATGTATCTCAGCTTCAAAACAAGCGCTATGACGTTTTCTTCATTAAGGAGAAAGTATATGTCAAACACCCCAGTTGGAAAAAAAGGCCGAGACAGGAGTCAAAAGTAACAAACTGTATAAATTACAGCTAGAATCTCTAATGACAGTGATAGCCAACAGTGGGGAAAAAGATTTGAATGAACTACGGAACAAGAGGATGGGATGCTTACACCATGGGACTCTAAGAATTCTGGGAAGAACTGTAACAGGAGTTCCAGAGTTTAGTACCAAACAAGTTGATGTATGAATAGGGTGCACACTAGGCAAGTACGCCAAAGCGACATTTTCCAAAAGTAACAATAGGGCTAAGAGTGTTCTGGGATTGATACACTCAAATATTTGCAGACCCATGTCCACAAAAGCTCTTAGTGTTGCCGAATACTTTGTCACCTCCATTAATGACCATTCCAGAAAGACTTGGATCTACTTGCTAAAGACCAAGGATGAGGTTTTTGGTTGATTCAAAGAGTTCAAGGCTCTAGTTGAGAATCTGATAGGGAAGGGGACAATGATATTGCACTCAGACAATGGTGCAGAATACATCGACAAGGACTTCACTGATTTTTGCGCAAGGGAAGGCATCAGAAGGGAGTGGACAACTCCCTATAATCCGAAGCAGAATGGAGTAGCAAAAAGGAAAAACAGGACTATTGTTGAAGCAGCCAGACCAATTTTGTATGATCAGGATATGCCCAAGTTTCTATGGGCAGAAGCATGCAACACGGTCGTTTATGTCCAAAACAGGACTCCTCACAGGGCATTAGGTAAGATTACTCCGAAGAGTATCTTCACCAGTAAGATGCCTGAAGTGAGTTGTTTTAGGATATTTGGGAGTTTGGTATATTGCCATATACCCTAAGAAAAGAGGAAGAAATTGGATCAGACTGCTGAGAAAGGATATCTTGTGGGATATAGCGAGAATGCTAAGGCATATAGAGTATATCTTCCGGGGTATAGGAAGATCGTAATTCGACGGGATGTAAAGCTCATGGAGGACAGAGCTTTCAGGAAATCCCGAGAAATGCCTTCCGAAGAGTAGTCAAAGGATGATCCATTGGTCCAGCCACTTCAACCAGCAGAAATTAGCATTAGCATTTCTCCTAAAGGCAAAACTCTAGAGGCATCACAACAGGTGGAGTCTCAGGAAGAGGAGGAGCAGATAGACATACACACTACCAGTGGAAGAACAAGCCGGGAACTTCGGCAGATACTTCAAGATGCAGAGGATTTTGTCGTTGCACCCAGGAATGAGAAAAGGGAGCATAGACAACCAGACAGATACCAAGCCTTGGTGGCTCAAGTTGGAGAACCTTCTAGTTTTTAGAAGGTCATTCAGCATCAAGTATGGATAGATACTATGGTGGAGGAATACAACTCCATAATGATCAATGATGTCTAGGAAGTGTTACCTAGGCCTCAGGACAGGTCAGTTGTACGTTCGAGATGGCTCTACAAAGTCAAATACACTGCAGATGGTAGTGTCGAAAAATACAAAGCCAAGTTTGTGGCTAAGGGGTATGCTCCGAATGAAGGGATAGACTACGAAGAAACCTTCGCCCTAGTAGCCAGGGATACCTCTATTAGATCTGTGATATCCCTTGCAGCACAGATGGAGTGGGAGATTCACCAAATGGACGTCAAGGCAACGTTCTTGAACAGGGTGATAGAACAAGAAGTATACATTGTACAACCAGAGGGTTTTGAGACACATGAGAAGAAATATCATGTATGCAGGTTGAAGAAAGCCTTGTATGGGCTTAAACAGGCACCTAGAGCATGGTACGATCAAATTGATGCCTACTTGCAGAAGTTGGGATTCGTCAAGAGTGACGTAGATCCTAACCTCTACTATTTCGTTGTAGAGAATGAGTCTCTAATCCTGGTGTTATAAGTGGATGATCGTTTTTTGACAGGATCATCCAGGCTCATCAAAGATTGCAAGGAGAACCTAGCCACAGAATTTGACATGAAGATTTGCGATGGATGCATTATTTCCTGGGGTTGGAAGTTTGGCAACAAAGGGTAGAATTTTCCTTGGACAAGGGAGATATGCTACAAAGATTTTGAAAATGTTCAGAATGCAGGACTGTAGATCTATGGCTGCTCCAATGATCACAAACTGAAAGAATACTGATGCATCCAAAGATAAAGAAGTCGATCCCACCTTGTACGGGCAGCTCATAGGGTCCTTGATGTATCTGGTAAATACCAGGCCAGACATTTGTTGCGTTGTCAACACCCTCAGTCATTTCATGGTGGAACCAAAGAGGGCACACTGGGCAGCAGCCAAGCATGTTCTCAGATATATACGAGGAACAGTCGAACATGGACTTATCTACACCCAACGCAATGACATCAAGCTGCGTGGGTTCACTGACGTAGATTGGGCTAGAAGTTCAGTAGATCGTAAAAGTACCATTGGGTATTGTTTCAACATTGGATTGAGATTGACCTCCTGGTGTGGTAGGAAACAAAAATCCATGGCTCTAAGCTCAGTTGAAGCTGAGTATATGGCAGCTAGCATAGCTTCATGCAAAGCCATATGGCTTAGGAAATTGCTTGTGAATCTATTCAGGAGAAAGAAGGAAGCAATCAGTGTTTTGTGTGATAATTAGAGTTGTATAAGTCTCTCCGAGAATCCAATCTTTCATGACTGGTCGAAGCACTTTGATATCAGGTGTCACTTTATCAGAGACTGTGTCCAACAAGGGGCAGTACAGTTGAGGTACACCCCAACAGGAGAACATGTGGCAGACATTCTCACCAAGGCTCTAGGAAGAACAAAGTTTTTTTATTTCAGGGAGAAGATGGAGATGGTGAAGAATTCGATTCAGTAGCAGAAGCCAATAGTATAGAGAGTTGCAATGCAGCAATTAGCAGTGGTAGTGCTATGGGTAGCATGATGCAACATATTCAAAGGGAGTTGTACCAGTGACAGTTGCAGTGTCATGGGCAACAGTACAAGTTGCAGTAGCGCAGTAGATGAGGGGCAGTAGGCCGAGCATCAACAACATAGAGGACCGATGTCATGGATCAGTGTGATGCTTCTATTGGGAAGTATTGCTAGAGCACAGTCCTCGCTAGGAAGGAGTGTTGATTTTGGGTAGCATCAGATGTGTTGATATCCCTTGCAGCACAAATGGGGTGGGAGATTCACCAGATGGACGTCAAGACGACGTTCTTGAATGGGGTGATAGAAGAAGAAGTATACATTGAACAACCAGAGGGTTTTGAGACACATGAGAAGAAATCTCATGTATGCAGGTTGAATAAAGCCTTGTATGGGCTTAAACAGGCACCTAGAGCATGGTACGATCGAATTGATGCCTACTTGCAAAAGATGGGATTTGTCAAAAGTGACACAGATCCTAACCTCTACTATCTAGTTGTGGAGAATGAGCCTCTAATCCTGGTGTTATATGTGGATGATCTTTTTCTAACAGGATCATCCAGGTTCATCAAAGATTGCAAGGAGAACCTAGCCACAAAACTCGACATGAAGGATTTAAGATGGATGCATTTTTTCCTGGGCTTGGAAGTTTGGCAGCAGACAGGTGGGATTTTCCTTGGACAAGGGAGATACGCTACAAAGATTTTGAAAAGGTTCAGAATGCAGGTCTGTAGACCTATGGCTACTCCAATTATCACCAACTGGAAGAAGATTGATGCATCCGAAGATAAATAAGTCAATCCCACCTTATACAGGCAACTCATAGCGTCCCTGATGTATCTGGTCAATACCAAGCCAGACATTTGTTACATTGTCAACACCCTCAGTCAGTTCATGGTGGAACCAAAGAGGGTGCATTGGGCAACAGCCAAGCATGTCCTTAGATGTATAAGAGAAACAGTTGAGCATGGACTAATCTACACCCAAGGCAATGGCATCAGGCTGGGTTGGTTCACTAACTTAATTTGGGCTAGAAGTTCAGTAGATTGGAAAAGTACCATTGGGTACTGTTTCAACATTGGATCGAGAATGACCTCCTGGTGTAGTAGGAAACAAAAATCCGTGGCTCTGAGCTTAGCTGAAGCTGAATATATGCCAGCTAGCACAGCTTCATGCGAAGCCATATGTCTTAGGCAATTGTTTGTGAATCTATTCAGGAGAAAGATGGAAGCGGCCAGTATTTTGTGTGATAATCAGAGTTGCATAAATCTCTCTGAGAATCTAGTTTTTCATGATTGGTCAAAGCAAATTGATATCAAGTATCACTTTATCAGAGACTATGTCCAACAAGGGGCAGTACAGTTGAGGTATACCCCAACAAGAGAACGGGTGGCAGACATTCTCACAAAGGCTCTAGAAAGAACAAAATTTGTTTATTTCAGGGAGAGGATGGGGATGGTGAAGAATTCATTTCAATAGTAGAAGCCAATCGTATAGGGAGTTGCAGTGCAGCAGTTAGCAGTGGCAGTGCTATGGGCAGCATGATGTTGCATATTCAGAGGGAGTTGCAGTACAGATGTAGCAGTGACAGTTGCAGTGTCATGCGCAGCTGTATAGGTTGTAACAATGCAGTAGATGAGGGGCGGCAGGTCGAGCATCAACAATGCAGAGGACCGATGCCGTGGATCAATGTGATGCCTCTATTGGAAAGTATTGCTAGAGTACAGTCCTCGCTAAGAGGGAGTGTTAATTTTGGGTAGCATCGGATGTGCTCTAGCTCTGAAATTTTGTGGGGAGGCTAGAACACATGAGATCTCCAAGACCCAAAAATCGTTTGGAGAAATTCCACTCGGATGAGGAATTATTAAAATAATTAATATTTTTAATGGGTTCCTAAGTCTAAACTTAGGAAAATAAAAATATTAATGGGTATTAATAAAGATATGGGTGAGAAGCTTTTAAGAGACGAGGATCAAGTATGTTTTAATCTTATCCATTCATTAGAGACTTAATCTCGGTCGTTGATTCATCAACAAGAAAAGTATAAGAGAAGACTTGAAAGTCATTTGGAGACAAACCGGGCAAATACCTAGTAACATGAGGGAAATCGATTCTCAAGGAAGAGGAGTTGGATTTCAAAGGGAGAGTTGCAGGGTGAAGGAAGAGGAGGGTATCAGCATTAGTCAGGGACTGAGGAAGAGGTGACGCAAAGCATCTGAGAGTAGCATCGGATGTGCTCTAGCTCCGAAATTTTGTGGAGGGGCTAGAACACATGAGATCTCCAAGACCTAGAAATCGTTTGGAGAAATTCCACCTGGATGAGGATTTATTAAAATAATTAATATTTTTAATCGGTTCCTAAGTCTAAACTTAGGAAAATACAAATATTAATGGGTATTAATAAAGATATGGGTGAGAAGCTTCTAAGAGACGAGGATCAAGTCTCTTTTAATCTTAGCCGTTCATTAGAGACTTAATATTGGCCGTTGATTCATTAACAGGAAAAGTATAAGAGAAGACTTGAGAGTAATTTGGAGACACACTGGGAAAATACTCAGTAACCCGAGGGAAATCGATTCTCAAGGAGGAGTTCGATTTCAGAGGGGGAGTTGCAGGGTGAAGGAAGAGGAGGGTATCAGCATCAATCAGGGAATGAGGACGAGGTGACAAAAAGTATATGAGAAACTGCGCGTAGTGAAGGTCAGTGAGACAGCGCAGCTGGAGACGCAGTCCTCACGCAGGAGTGACGCAGAAGTGATGGAAAGGAGGATAAAGGGTCTCTAAGGTGTCAAAACTTCTTCGAGAGAGAAGGAAAATTGTCTCAGGTGTTTTCTCTCAGAAGTATCTCAATATTTTGTAGAGTCGTTCCTTGTAAAGAGATTGTTGTTGAAGATTAGTATATAAACCCTCATCTATTGCACCGGTTTTCCTGCATTGGGTTTTTCTGGGGACAATTGTCCAAAAATAACTGTGTTGATGTGATTGACTCTTATGCTTGTATATCACTATTATTTTCTCTATGCTATTATATGATAACTGCAGTAGAATTTATTTTTGTTGGAAATACTGAGAAGGGGGGGTAAATCAGTATTTCTTTTTCAATTATTAATTTTATTAGTTAAAAACATTTATATTTGGAACACAGAAATAGATAACAGGAATAGATGCTTTTATTAATGTGATCTTTGCAATAAATCAAGTACTATATATATATATATATATATATATATGATTTCAATCAGTTGCCAAGCACCAACTTGGACTCTTTGTGAGGCTCCAACCTCCAGAGCACCAACTCTGTCTTGTCAAAGGCACCAACCATGAATTTAGAAGCACCAACTCCCAGGACACCAATCTTTTCAGTTCTGAGGCACCAACCTCAAGGGCTCCAACCCTCTGCTGTAAACTGTCTAGATCTGTTTGGTTGTAATTCTCTGCTTCCAACCCTGCTGGGCCTATGACTTACTTCTGTCCTCCTGTTCCTTCCATTTCTGCCAGAGCTTCGGCTTCCTTTATTTTCTTACAGTTTGCCAGTTACCCTAACCTTTCCTTGTTCTCTGTTTTATATTCCTGATACCCCTAACCTTTGGCTTATTTCTCCGTTGGCTCTTTGGCTTCCTCAACGCTTGCTTGATCTTTCAGCTTCCTCTACATTCACTCTTCAGCTTTCTCTGTCTCTTCAAATCCATCAATACATACAGGACATGTTAATGTGGAAAAGAGGCCGAATTACAATAGTGTTGCATATTAAAAAATATCAGAGAGGCCCTTTTTAATATTCATACAATATACATTAATTGTTCACAGAAACCATATAAGAGAGCCTATAGCCATATAGAGGTCCCACATGCCACGTCATCCTTTTATCGCAATCTCCGCTTCCGAAGGTTCACACATAACATAGCCGATTCCCAACTACTGACGAAGCAAATGCGATATGGTATTAAACAATTATTAATAAGTCCGTCGGGTCCATACCCTTATCGCGATGCCTAGATTGACATTCCTTTGTACATTGCGATTACCGCAGATGCGACATTTGATTAAGCCATGCTATAATGGTGTAATCGGGTCCGCAATTATATCGCAATCGACGGATTTCAATGTGGCAAAAACTTTAACAAGGCTTGCGATATTGCGACGGATGTGATATTACAATAGGGCATGTTATAACGTTGTAGCGGGTCCGCATACGTATCGCAATCGGCATTTTTATGTGGCAAGGCTTTAAAGAGGCTTGCAATATGGTGGATGTGATGTAACTTTAAAGTGTATTACAATGGAATCCTTGGGCCCGTGTATTGTATCGCATCTATATAATATATATATACTCCTCCATTCTTAACTTTGGTTAATGCGGACTTAACCCATAACCCTTTATCCCCTTTAATTCTATTATAGCCTTCGTATAATGGGAATATACACAAACACACGGGAACTTGCATTTTCCGCTTTTCCATAGCCTTGGCGCGTTTATCGATGCTTACCTTTATCAGGCTCATTCTCCACCGTAGATTAACTCATGCTAGATCCAACGGCTATCAGAGATTTTGGGTGGACACAATAAAGCGGTTTTCTCTCTCCACCCTCGTGCTACGTGTGCTCAGTTCATGGAATCGGGCGCTCTCCTCTAAATACCACTTACCGCCTAGCGTCCGCCCGAAAACCCCTGCCACTATTACAAACCCGCCTTTTGGTATATAACCACATGCATTCACTCTTCATCCGTCTTCTTGATTTCTGTCGATATTATATACTCCTCCGCTCTTTTGGCTCCTCTGTTAACTTCTTTGGCATATATTACATGCGATACTCCCGATATGGCTCCTCCTCAATCTCCCGCTCGTACACTTACTTGGCTTTCCTGTGGCTTCCGATACTTAGCTTTCCTGTGGCTTTCTCTGCTTTGATAGCTCTGCTCTGATAGCTCCTATGACTTCTGATATTCTCTCTAATAGCTTGATTGTCTTGGCTTTCCTCACTATCTGCTCCTATTTCTTCACGGATCTGCACTACTCCTTGGCCTCACATCATTGTTTACTCATCCAAAATATTGCCATATTGACATCAAGTAGGAGAAATAAATCAGTTACTGCACTAGAATTTCATGTTAGAAATTTTCACAATATATACAAAAATTTCAAATTCAAAACCCCAAACGCTATACAAGATTTAAAAATGGATTAGAATTAAAATAAAAGAGTTAGTGGAGAAATAGTTTACAAATATTTACACTATTTACAAGAGTAAATTAACTCTTAATAGCATGTAAATTTCGTTATAGCACAAGAGAGAGAGATATTATATTTTTTTGAGAGATATTTTAAAATAAATGATGTATGTAAATGAATCGCTAGCCCAAACCCTCCTGCAAAATGAAAGCTCAGAATCCGAACACGGTCGATTCTTCTCCACAGTCTGTGAACTTGGAGACCAAGGGCTAGCATATCTATAGATCTATCTTTAAAATTAAAAGATGAATTGTTAGATCATGAGGAATTTAGATCTATGGGTATAGATCTAGACCGAACACCTAAGGCAATATTCATGTACCAATAGATGTTTTGTCTTGTAGCAAATGAAATAACAATTTATAAAGTGCATATAATATAGAGCATGAAAAATTACTAGCACATACCACAAATCAGCAAATAGAAGAACATCATGAATTGAAACCCCAAAGTCTTTTTATTATGAGAAATACAATTCTATATAATATAGAGCATGAAAAATTACTAGCACATACCAAAAATCAGCGAATAGAAGAACATCATGAATTGAAACCCCAAAGTCTTTTTATTATGAGAAATACAATTCCAGCAGAGCAAGGCTCAGTACATGCGTTACAAATTACATCATTCAAAGATGAAATAAGGAGCTTTATAGCTTCCTTATACAGGAAATGAGAGAAGAAAAACCCCTCCAAGTGGAAATAATGGCTATTTAGCTTGGTCCTTGTCAAATTAATCTCATTTGTTGATCTTCCTTTGAAAATAGCTTGATCTCCACCGTTGATTTTTTATTTTTTGAGGGAAAATTCGAATTTCTATTAAACCCTTTTTTTATTAATCCAAAAAATAATATTTTCGGCTAATATCCGTAAAAAAATCACTTTGACTTGACTACCAAGGTCCAAGGAGTCATTTTTTCTTAAAAACTCCATTTTTCCCTTTGTGAATGACCTCCAAAATTTAATTCCTTTTTGACCCATGAATTTTTGATTTGTCATGTCTCCATTTTGATTTTCCTCTATAGTACATTTAATCATTGTTGCATCTAAGTGAACCAAGATTGCAAGTAACGCGCAATGTGAAACTTCATACAAGGGTTCCTCTTCCAAAATTCGGGCTTTAGTCACGTAAAAGTGTTACCTCCCTAGGTAGGAGTGGCTAAAAGATTACCCTATCAGGCATTTCCAACCCCCAAAGGGAAGTGACATGTCCTCAATCCTCCCTTCAATCAATAGGTGTCATGTGAAATAATGGTGGAACAGAAGGGGAGAAGGGGTCTCAAGGCCAAATGCCATGGTCAAAGGGGTAGCAATAATGAGGAATTCCACCCATTGGGAATACATATGTGAGGAGGGAGCAATCATGGATGCATGAATTACCCCATCCTCTGTTTTTCCACCCCTCTTATTACCTTTTGTTTTTTCTTCCTTTTTCTTTAGAAGTGGTTACCCCCTTAGTGGTGGGGAAGTTCATTGCCCACCAAGGGTTGGGACATGCAAGGGTTCCTTTTGTGATGTGATAGGGAAACATTGGCCCTAAGAACCAGGTGATGGCCATAATGATAAAGGGTAGAGCTCATGCTTGGATTTTTCCCACATGCTAATATTAATGTCCCAACCATCCATTTTTATAATTTTCTTTCTTTTGTTTATTGCTTGTGGCCATTGTATGCTATTTCTCTTTTTTTTAGCTGCATCAGCCTCCCAAAGAAATGTTTCCAAGCCCAACCCAGATATGTGGAAAAGGGGAGCGAGTGTGCTAGACCCCAATGAACCTAGAAAAGGAAGGTGGAATAAGGGCTCGTAATGTACAGAGGGGAGTGACAAGTATGGAAAGGAATAGATGGGACACACTATTTTAATCATGGATTCCCAAGTAATGCCCCTTCCTAAAGAAATAAGCCATCAGAGGCACTCTCGCTCGACTCGGATAGAAAATTAAAACCCCCATTTAAGGTGTGGGAACAAGACTACGACCAACACCCTTCTTTCTTCCAAGTCATCCCATAATTTGTGAAAAAATGGTTTGCAGTTAATTCGGTTCTTTTTTTTTTTTGTAAATTGGGCTACTTCTATTATTATACAAAAAAGTTACAAAAAAGATTACATCGAGGCTGGCCTCAAAAATTCTCCATACTGAGATGGATTTAGCAGAACTTTAACACTGGAGGGTAAAACTTCCCTTGGAATCTGACTTGTCCAACAGACCCTTGATAACTAAAGGACCAAAAATTGTCACAAACCAAAACTGAAAGACTGACAGTTTGACACAATCCGGAACCAACTGAAGGATAGACAATTGACACAGACCAAAACCAACTGTCCCAGGATTTATCCAGAGAGTTTTACAAATAGAGATAGAGCAGCAAACATAGTCGTAAATGAAAACCGATTCCGACCTGAACAGAGCTGAGCATTGCTTGAGCTTATCAAAAACTATCCAATGAAGAAGGCTGTGAGCTGAAGTCGCCGAACAAACATAATAGAACCGCAGGAACGACCACCTGGGGTCATAGCCGGACCAAAACAACGTGGAGGCAAGCTCAAACATCCACAGAGGTGGATGGCTGCTCCTCAACGATCGTGCATCCATATTGATCTGACGCGCTCGAGTCTGTATATGGAGCGTCGTCTTTAGCCGGCTCGCTTGGACCCGCCACCGCACCCGAGGCCTCCGCAGGCTGAATTCTTTGACAGTGAACAGGATAAGGTTGCCTATGCTCCTCAGAGACTTCTGGAGGAGCCGCGTTATCGCACTTCTCAATCCGAACAGACACAAAGTAGGTAGAGTTGTCCAAGGAACAGGGGAAGCGAAATCGGGTAGAGGGATGAGAGCTGTGCGAACACGTAGCTACACGAGCTCGACCTCTGCCTCTACCTCGGCCTCGCCTTGCACCATGAGAGTCAATTTCTTCGGAGGAGGATTCCGTGGTGTGGGAGGAGCGTTGAGGATTAGTTCTTCCTCTGGAACCTCCTCGAGACCCGCCCCTTCTGCTAATAAGGCGGAGCCGCTCTCTCGGCATTCTGGAATTATGTTACAGGTTTAAACCTGTCTTTTATATCATAAAGATCTTCAAGTTTCACCACTGGCTTGGGAATTGCATTTTCTTGGGATGCCTCTTTAATTTGGGAATCATGTTCATCTTCTTCTATGATCTGATTATCATAGGACTTTTCAGAAGTCAAGAAGTGCAGAATATTATTGTCATGATTAAAAACTCTCCAATTGGTGATATTGTCAGGGATCGAAGGTCTGAAAATTAACTCTACAGAAAATCTATCAGGGCTGTAGTCTTCTGAAGGTAGGAGCCTTGAGGCTACATTGGCTAGTAGGTCAGCAGCCGAATTCTGGGATCTGGGGATAGAAGAAATATTAAATGCTAAAAAATGTGAAGTGAGGTCTTGCACAAGTGATTGGTAATGCTTTAGATGGTTTGAAAGGCAATGAATTGCGTTTCTAACCTGCTTAATGATGATTTCTGAATCACCAAAAACCTTTAAGTATTGCACTTTAAGGCCGATTGCCTTATATAAACCCTGAACTAGGGCTTCATATTCAGCTGTGTTATTTGTGCATTCGAATTCTAACCTGCAAGACAGCATCGTTCTTTCTCCATTTGGATTAACCAAAATGCAACCTGCTCCTGAGCCTTCATTAGACTTAGAGCCATCGAAATATAAAGACCAAAATAAAGGTGTATTAACAGTAGTATTTACAACTCTCTCATTATCATTAAAACATCTAGACATATGCGTTTGTGAGAAATTTTCGATCTGAGATGTGTAATGATTAATTGAGAAAGGGGAGGGTTGGGCAACAAAGTTGCCAAAGAATGACTCGGATGAATAATTGCCCAAAATATTATTGTTGAAAGCTACAGGGTGATTCTCCTGTTCGAAATCGGTAACTGTATGGGTCATATGTTTTTCTCGGTCTATCTTGATCTGATTTGGCTTGCCTTTATAAGGGAGCCACATATGTGACCAATCGGTGGATATGTACCCATGTAATTTTTCGGACCAGTCTCTGCTCAAAATAAGACCGTAAAACTCAGGTATGTCAGCTATAAGGATATCGATTCTTTGTACTATTCTTGGATCGGCTGACAACCTGATGGTTACGGAATTAATTTCACCAACCCCCTGCACTTTAGTTCTGTCTAATTGAACAATATGGATAGCAGACTTCTGGGGTTCTATGTTCAGTTTGGAACAAACTGAAGCTGGCATTATGTTAGAAGATGCCCCTGAGTCAATTAAACAATTGTGTAGGTTTCTATTATAGATTTCATAGGTTAGGAGAAATGGTGGAGTGTGAGAGCTTGACTTATCACCAATTAGGACGGAATCTGTGGCTTCAACCATACCTGGAGGGGACTGGCCTGAGTCATTTGCAGCTCTTGTACTTGGGAGAGGAGTAGAAGGGACAGCGTTCAATTCTTTAAGAAGTAACTTTTGCTGATGTTTAAGTTTGCTAAGCTCAAACATGGTTATGTTGGCTTTGGTCTTTTTCATGTCATCAACAATATTGTACTCCATGGAATCGGATACTACTAATGTTTTAGAAGTTGACGGAGGAGTTAAGGGTTGGTTTTGAGAAGCCGCTACAGGTGTTTTCTTTGGAGGGGTTTTCTCTTTTGTTGTAGTAGCACCAGCACTTCTTTTCTTTGTAGTTACCTGAACAGGATCAGGAACACCTTTACTCCTAGTGATAACTGGAAAGGCTTCTTCTTCATTATCTGAATCAGGGTTGGGGAGTATAAAGTCCCACATTCCATGACATTCAGCCACTTCTTCTTCTTCGTCTGATGGCGGGGTTGCCTCTTCTTCTTCTTCTTCCTGATCAGAG
The DNA here is from genome assembly GCA_000404065.3 of Pinus taeda. Lineage (NCBI taxonomy): Eukaryota > Viridiplantae > Streptophyta > Pinopsida > Pinales > Pinaceae > Pinus > Pinus taeda. Next base: position 209,234 of record APFE030859960.1, on the reverse strand, counting down.
TCGGCATTTGATATGACATTAGGTGGTTTAGGTTCTGTTTTCTTGTAAGTCCTAAAAGGTCTCTTGTTTGTTGATTCTGCCACCTGTTTTTTAATGTCAATCATTTCATTGGACAGTGTTTTCAGGACTTTTTGTAGTCCCTCCATATCATATGGGTCTTTAGAACTTTTCTTTTTGGAGTCTTCTTTAAACGAAACTTTTTTGGCTTTTCTATCTTCCAAGGCAGCTTTCTTTTCTAAAGAATTAATGCGTTTCTCAACATCAAGTGATTCTTTCATGTTTTCTGCTAAGGTAGTTTTCCCAGCCCGATCTACGAAAATAGCTATATTAGCAGGCAAGGCAGTGATATACCATTCGCTTCGTATTTGTTCGCTTGGTTTGGAAGCTGTAGGGATTTTATTAAGGAGTTTATTAAAACGAGCATTAAATTCCTTGATGGGTTCCTTATATTCTATCCTTAAGTTGGAGAGATCATTTATTAAGGTTGCTAAAGATCTATCATCTCCATACTTAGTCAGAAACTGCTCTTGGCATGTATCCCAATTAGTAATGGATCCAGAGGGTAGCGAGAAATACCATGATCCAGCTGATCCTTGTAAGGTATAAGGGAAAAGTCTGACGACAACATCTTCATGGGTTACCCCTTTTAGGTTGACCGATAGCATAAAATTATTGATATGTTCTTCGGCCTGAGTTCCATCATCCGGGTTAAATTTAGGGAGCCATTTTTCTGGTGCATCGGGTAAAGGATGTAATGGCGCAGGCATATTGACTGCGCCCGGTCTCGTCCATGGATCGGCCATTATAATAGTACCAGGAGTTGATACTATTATTGGGGTTCTAGATGTGTGGGATGATGATGATACTGAAGGGTGAACTGATTGAGGTGTTGAAGCTTGTGTTCCCTGGTGGACTACAATATGCAATGGGGGAGTGGATGGTTGACTTTGCAGATGAGAAGATGAGATGGAAGATGTGAATGAAAGTTCCTCACTGTCGGACTGCTTAGTGCGCTTTTTGGCCCTTTTCCTTTCGGGCAAGGGGAACTGGATGGGTTCAATACCAAGTTTTTCACTTTGCAATCTAGTGAGTGGATGAGATAGGTTGAACTGCGAAGTCGTACTGCTTTGTGACAACTCAGATTTTTGCGGTGAGATCGAGAAAGTCTGAAGTTGATGAATTAGAGACTGGACTTCAGGGGATTCAAGGCTCAATTGTTCTGAGGGTTGATGGGTGTAAGCAGTGGTTGTTGATCCCTGTTCTTCTTGATTACGTGTTGGAGAACCAGCACGCGATCGAGAATGAATAGGAGATTCGGAGGGAGAATTACTCTTGGAATGGCTTGCGATGTTTGGTTTACTTGCCATTCATAGTTAAGGCCCTCCTTCTAGCGCCAAAAATGTTGATGCCTCGAAAATCGTTGCACCAACATTGGGGGAAACCACCCGGTCCGGACCTTAGTGCAGCTCCTTTTCCGTTTGGTGTAGTGGCTCCGACTGGGGATAATGGGACCAGTTTCCCAGCAATAGATGAATGGGATGAATGAACACTTTTGCTGATAACGGTAAATGATGAATGAATATCTAAAACTATTGACAGAAATGCAATAAAACTACCCCGGGAATCTATTGGAACATCTAAAGCATAGCTTTTGATGTTCTATATCCAAACAATACAATTATATAGATGACTGCATTTATATGGACATAGATATTAAATCATTTCAAATGGCTGCACCTAAGTAGTTAAGCACGGCGATCAAAATAATGCTATTAAAACTTTAAACATTCATACTATTAACGCATACATGATGAATAGTAAGGCATATTATTTAAACATCCAATAGTAGCATGAGTAAGATTTCCTGTCACTATGCATGCATACAATTAACAGTAGAAAGAATAAATATACAGCGAGATAATATATTCAGAATGAATCTAAACAAAAGATAAAAATACCAGTTGAATAGCAAGTCACTCCCAATATAAATCGCTACATATGGCTTTCACTTAGATGCATCAATATTCCTCAAATCGACGACAGTAGTGCACAATTGAATTAAGAAACTTTCTTCATTTAAACAAAAGCAGCTGGTCGAGTTTCATAAAAGAATAGAGGTTGAAGCACAATAGTGCAAACTTCAGTCTGTTAAGTCTTATACAAAATTTTACGACCCTTTCTAACTGCATGAAAGGGTCTATAAATACTAAACTAATCTAAAATATCTATGAAACAAAAATGCTAATTATTCTGATATCAATTACTTCTTCGTTGCTATTTTCTCTGGCAGATTAAGGAGCTGGATGGTGACTCATTCTGTCGGCTGCTTATCTTTAGATCTTAGGTGATGAATGTCGAGCATCGGCTGAATCTCTGGCGGTTTGTTTGTTCGTGAGCTGAGCTGGGCGGCAAATGTGGCATCTTGGATTTCAGGGATCATGTACTAAACAGCATCGGTTAAACATTTAATGGCGGCTCGTTGTTCATAAGGTTTAAGGAGGAAGTGCCAATATGTTTCTATATTTAGGCTGTTAACCCCGGCGATTAGCTTTCCTGTTTTCTCTAACTCTGGGTAAGATAATTGTTCTAATGTATGAGCTGTAATTATCTTTCCAGGTGTACACTGGGTAACAATGTTTGATAGGTAAAGCGTATCATTAATCAGATCAATCAGATTGTTAGAAGTCAATGTGCTCCTTGAAGCTGCCCTTTCTGCTTTCATTACCTGTGTATGCCATTCTGTGAATAGTATGTTTTTATGAACTTCAAGTATTTTCGGCAAATTAGAACTTTTTCCTTCCTTTGAATCTTGCCATTCAAGGTGCGCTGTGATAATTTCATCGGCTTGATTCAAATCATCTCTTGCCTTTTCTACTCGATCGCTGACAATTGTGGCTAATTCACAAAGTGGCTCTGCTTGAGCAAGGTTTTGAGCCAATATCTTGACTTGCGATTTAAGCACATTGTTAACTATTGTCGCTTCTTTTCTGAATTCTATTACCTGTGAATTTCCTCTGAAGTTATCCAGTTGTGCTGTAATCTGGGCAATATGTTCATCCTTATTTTTCAATAATTGCTCATTTGCTTCCTTTAATTGTTCTAGAGCCTTTTGCAACTCATTTTGTCTATGGACTGCCGACTGATTAATGCTCTGTTTTTCCTCTTCCCATTGTTTAGTCAACTGTTCATTCATTTGTTGTTGCTCTAACTGTGCCTCGGTTTGTGTCACCTTTTGTTTCATTGCTGCCAACTCTTCTTGTAAAGCGGAAATTTCTTGCTCTCTAGTTTTGAGCAGAAGACTTACCTCGGATTCTTTGTCTATAGTAGCAGCTGAATAGGCTCCAGCATACTGTGAGAGATTGGTTAGATCATCGGAGGGGTCTTGTTTCTGCTTCCATACTACATTGCCCATAATGGTTGACTCGAGAAAGATAGAAGGTTGATTAGGCCTTTGTCTCTTTCTCGATCGTTTTACTACGGCTTTATATTTTGGGCTGTAGAAGACACTCAGAGGGGGAATATCTTCCACCTGTAGCATAATTTGTTCACTAGGACTTTCCGGAATAATCTCCACCTCTTTTGACTTTGGTGTAGCGCTGGTTATGCTTAAACCCTGAGATAAGGTTTTACCCTGTTCAGTGCTGCTTTTGGGAGTATCCGTGCCCTGCGAGTCTTTATTTCCACCGATGATGGTGGTGAAATGTTGCCATTCCTTTTGCAATTGAGGATTTGTGACAACACTTTTATTGATATCGGTGGTGCTTTGTTTAGACTCGGATTCTTTAAGCAGTTGTTCTTGCTTTTCTTTTTCTCTCTGTTCATGTTCTTCTTCTTTTTTCTCTGCCTGTTTCCTCTCTGCCTGTTCTTTTTCCTTCTCCTTTTGCTTCTTTTCTGCCTGCTCTTGGCACTTTTTATCTTCTTTCTCTTTCCTCAAGCGTTCTTGCTGATCCCGTTTCATCTTCTCTTCTCGCTGCTTCCTTTGTTGTTCCTCCTGCTCTTTATTACTGGTCTGTATTGTAGCAGGAGGCTTCTTAGTCTGTTGTTTGCCAGGACCACTTGATGATGCTGCTTGGTCAGTTATTAACAAATCCAAAGGCAGAGTTTGCAACCTCTGTTCTCTGAGTTTATTAAACTCAATTAATTCTTCATCATTGTATTGCCTCTTGGCGAGTTGCATGACCTGAAATATTGATTCGGCTGATTTGAACATGTCATCAAACATATCATCTTTGTGATTAAATAGTGCTAACTTAGCATGCTCCAAAGCAGCATATGCTGTTTTGTTT
>APFE030859960.1:170484-203082 GCA_000404065.3 Pinus taeda | reverse complement strand
CCGATTGCGATATCGCCGATGGCTTTATCGCATCGGGGAAAGGGTATATGTTATTTGATGCATTGGTTGTTTACCTTTGCAATGTACGATCTTCAAAATAACTTTATCGCCAACACTTTATTTCCGCCTTATGTTGTTTCTTTAAATGAAATAAAGCTTTGATATCAAGTTTATTTTCTAAGAGGGACCCATTCCATATTCTAATGTTTTTTTTGAAAAAGATATTTGGTGAAATGGGGGGTTGTTTTGCAAGGCACAACAGAAGCACAAAGAGCCTATAAACCGTGCGCAGAGGCTTAATGGCTAACAGGAGCACAAAGGGCAATAGATTCGAAGCAGAAGGGACACAGAGGGGCGAGGTAAGAGTTAACACAGAGAGCCGACCATGAATATCAACAGGAGCGCCGAGGGGTGCGATGAGGACAACTGGGGACCGATACTTACAGACGGGAGAGCCAGGGTGCCCAAAGGAAGAGACCGAGGCCTTCTGTGCTGAGGGTCGAGGCTTAAACCTCTGAGACCACTGCCAAGGCCCGAGTACCAGCAGCAAACCGAACAGACAATGCATCCACAGCCAAACAGCAAACAGAACAGACCTCAAATAATGCATGACCAGCGGAGGCTGGCTCTTAATATACCTCTGAGCGGCGCCCCAAGCGATGAGCATACCAACGCAGATGGACTGCAATCCAAATACCAGAGAAACGAATCGCGAGCGAGCTATAATGCAGTAGGCAGCTAGTTGCAGGGCGGCGTAAAGGCCCTCATTCAATATAACAAGACGGGGGTGGCAGGCCCGTGGATTTACCTTACAGATGGCGGAACTGGGCTGCCACTTGCCCAGTGGGAAGGCCGCCACTGTACTGCCCCCTTTAATGTGCACCCGCAGTCGGGGAGTTAATTCGGTTCTTATTCTCCTATATTTAAACAAATTATTTGTCCCAACAAATTATTTACTGCAAATAATGAATAAAACACAACTGCAAATTTCACCCATTAAATAAATTGCGGAAAATCTAAGAAGAAAACAAATCACAGAATGGACACAAAATTTTTGGAAAAAGTGTCCCTAGGAAAACCCCAAAGGGAAAACCATTTCTTCAAATCTGAGGGTCTTATTATTAATCTTCAGCAAATTCTGCAATTGATAAATATTACAACTACTTTCCAAACCATGACAAAGCTCTGAAAAAATATTTATTCACCTCCATAGGTTGATCTGACCACTAGAAGGATCACAACCTCCCTCTACACCCTGACACGACCTTTCTTGCAATTTGCACTACTACTCTTGCAATCTATTACGAATCCACTGCAATCCATCTTTCCTTCTATAGAACTAATTCCCTGCAATTCGCTCTGCAACTGGAAATATCGATTCGCTAAATTGGAAACTCATACGACCTCTCCTGGCAATCTTGGCCTCTCTGTCTGTAGAATAACTCTAGAAGAATTCCTCCTCTAGATCACGGAAACTGAAAGAATACTAAAGAAAGAAAAACTAAAAAAAATTATTGCTTCAACTGTTGTTGAAACCATCACTGGTGTCAAACGTCGCGCTATCATTGCACCCTCTTCACTACAATGAATTTATATCCACAACTACCCATTGATTTCCTTTATAATCTCTTGTTGATAAATCAATGGCCAAGATTTAGATCTAAAATGATCTAACTGATGGCTAAGATTACTTAGAAACTTTACTAGAAGTCTCTAGAGGAAAATTGACCATGTCTCAATTATTACTAATTAATTAATCTATTTCTCTATGTTAAAACTTAAGAAAATAATTGAAAACTAATTAATTAATTTAATTAAGACATTTACATTCAAAATAATAACTTGGGCTTGGAGATATTTTCTTCTCTTGTGTTCCTAGCCTCACCAACACCACCTGATGCTAGAACATATTAGTTTTTGTAGCATCGGATGTGTTCTAGCCATGAAATTTGGTGGAAAGACTAGAATACATGAGATCTCCAAAACCCAGAAATGGTTTTTGGAAATTCCGCCTAGATATGACTGAATTAGATTATTAAATAATTTTTAAATATTTCCTAAGTCTAAACTTATGGAATATGGTTAATTAATCAGTGTTAATTAAATTAATTCAAGGTGAGAATCATCTAGAAACTCACACAGAACGATCCAAAGATGATCCCAACCATCGATTCTGTTTTAATCTTGGTCATCGGTGCTCCAACAGAGGATTATAAGAGAAGGTTGATGTGGTGATGGAGAAAACACTCGAGTAGTTTGATTTCTTGGCAGATCGATTTTCAAAGTAGCAGCAGTTAGTTGCCTAAGAGAGCTAGACATCAAAGCAGTGTGTGAAGGAAAGAGACAGTGAGGCTGGATAAAGTATTCCAAATCTAGTGAGTTCATTTGCAGAGAGGCGAAAGAGCCACAAAGAAGTTGATGCAGGGGCAACGCAGTAGCTTCTAGAGGCAAGTTCATTTTTCTGAGAGGGAAAGACGTCTTCAGTTCCAAAGGCCGGGAAGCAGTCCCAGAGTGCCGGAGAAGCACTTTTCCAGCCAGCAAAGGGCATAATGACTTCTTCAGAGACCAATCAGAGACTTGACATCAAGCAAGTTGCGCAGAGGCTGACGCAGAGGGTCAGAGGGCCGAGTTTTTGAAAACAAGTTGTGCCAGGGATTTCCTGTGGGGTGAGGAAATTCCTCACTAGATTTTTTCCAGTATTTTTCTTTATGGGATTGCCAAATTTCGGCATCCAGTTGTACTCCAAATTTCTCACTGTTGCATTATAATAAAACCCTCAGCTGGTCCACCGATTTTCCCGCATTAGGTTTTTCCGAGAACTTTTGTCCAAAAATAATTGTGTTAATTTTATGTGTGTGTGCTACATTTTCTCAGCTTCCAGCGTTTTATTTTTCTACAGAATTTATTTGTGAAGGTTGCAGTGTATTTATTTCGATATTTGTCGTAGCAGATAAATTGTTAATTAATTAACAATTAGGAGAAATAATATTAGTTGCTGCAATAGGATTCCGTAATTGGAATTTTCACATGGTATCAAAGAGCAGTTGATCAGTTGGAGAGATCAAAGGCGAAAAGAAGGAATTTCATTTCTCAGTGCAGGCAGCAAGCCGGTATTCCCAAGGGAAACATAGTCTTTTGCAAGGAGGTCGAGTTGCTTGAAGAAGACCGATTTTTTCTGAGTAAGGGGCAGAAAAATTCGATCCTTCCAAATCGAGTGATTCCATAGGTAGAGGGAGCAGCTCAGTGCTTTTGTTGGGAAGATCTCTAGATGGACATAAGGGTTTTGTAACAGTACGGTGGAAGGGAGAAGAGCACACACAGAGGGAAAATTTTCCTTCGAGAACTTCTAGTCTCAAGAAGTTTGATTTTCCTTGCAAATTGGCAGTAGTTATGAGAAAATCTTCTCACTCCAGAAAGGAGTGCAAGTAGTTGGGAAGCAACCAAGAAAAGGAAAGAGGAATTTGTTTACAGTTCGTTGAGATGGCCACTGTTGGGCTTCGTGATCAGGACAGGTTGGATGGAGCTTCCAACTACATCCTCTGGGAGGCAAGGATGTCCTTCCTTCTAGATGAATATGACCTAAAAGTCTATATTGATGTTGTAGTGGCGATTCCTCGGGATGTAGATCAGCAGAAAGAATACAAGAAAGAGATGGTACAGAAGAAGCGGTTGATCCTAGATGGAGTCAGGGATCATGTTGTATCACATATAGCTGGCAAAGATACTGCCAAACAAATGTGGGATGCTCTCTCCACATTGTACCAGGGTACTTCAAAGTAGCGGAAGATGTACCTAGAGGAGAAGCTGAGACTCATCCGAATGCAGAAAGGGGAAGGCATAGACCCCTTCCTTACTAGGTTTCAGGAGGTCTGAGACTAACTGTCAGCTATTGGGGCAGTGCCTAAACCCATAGACCTAGTGCGATTGGCACTCAATACTGTCTCAAAGGAATAGCAGGTCTTTCTCTAAAGCACATTAGTCAAAGATATGCTACTAGACTGGGATAGAATGTGGGTCGATTTACAGCAAGAGGATTTGAGATGAGTTCTACTAAAGAGCTCCATCAAAGGCAGCAACGTCGGATCGAAGACGTTGAAGGAGGAGGAGAACGTGGACTTCGCATCAAAGGGCCCCAATCAGGGACAGGGGGAGCAGAGAAAGAAGAAGGACCTGTCAAAGGTCAATTGCTTCAAGTGTGGTGAGCTCGGTCACTTCAGTACCCAGTGTCCTCTCAGGAAGAACCACAAGGAGGAGAAGCATAACTAGCAGGCAGCTTCAGCAAAGATCGATAAGATTTCCTCCAGGATGGAGCAATTCTTCACTATGTTCATCAATATACCTCCAGGAGTGAGGTGGGGTGACTTGGTGTTGTAGCCCCAGAGCGCTACAATTGGGTAGGATCCTTAAGGAATCCACCCCATGGATCATTACCTGGCTACAGGGGCCCACAGTATCCAGTAGCAGGATGGATCAATGGCAGTTGATACAGTCAGAGACCAAGAGATGGTTATAGAGACTAGTAGCAGTCAGGTGTTAAGGAGCATGGTGCAGAGTTGGAAACAGTGCAGTTGGCATAATGCAGAGTCAGCAACAGCGCAGATTCTTCAGTGACACTACAAATTCTAGTAACTGTCGAAGACTCGGGAGGCAGATGCATCATACTGAAACAATTGACTCAGTATTTTGGATGCTTCTCAGTTGTAGTAGTTGCAGTTGCAACAGCAACATACGAGAGGGAGTTGCAGTGAAGATACAGTGTTGACAGTAGTATTGCAGTGTCAGCAGCAACATAGATGTAGTGTATATCAAATTTGCGCTGTGGTTGATCAGCAGTATGGCTAGACATCATTAGCGTGATAGGAGATGATGCAGAGACAGGGTGTTGTGGCAAGGAGTGCGGCACTAGAACACATTCCTTGCTAAGAGGGAGTGTTAATTTTTGTAGCATCAATTATGTTCTAGCCACGAAAATTGGTGGAGGCTAGAATACATGAGATCTCCAAAACCTAGAAATCATTTCTGGAAATTTTGCCTAGAAACGACTTAATTAGATTATTAACCAATTTTTAAATATTTCCTAAGTCTAAACTTAGGAAATATGGTTAACCAATCATTACTAATTAAGTCAAGGCGATAATAATCTAGCAACTCACACGGATCGATCTAGAGATGATCCTAGCCATCGGTTATGTTTTAATCCTCGTTGTTGGTGCTTCAACAGAGGATCATAAGAGGAGGTCGATGTGGTGATGGAGAAAACACTTCAGCAATTCAATTTCTTGGCAGATCGATACCCATACTAGCAACAGTCAGTTGCCAGAGAGAGCTAGAGACCAAAGCAGTGTGTGGGTGTAGAGATAATGAGGTTGGAGGAAGTATTCCAGATCTAGTGAGTGCATTTGCAGAGAGGCAAAAGAGCCACAGAGAAGCTGACGCAGGGGCAACGCAGTAGCTTCTAGAGGCAAGTTTGATTTGTTGAGAGGGAAAGACACTTCAGTTCAATAGGATGGGAAGGACCCCCAGATTGTCAGAGAAGCATTTTTCCAGCCAACAAAGGGCAAAACGACTTCATTAGAGACTAGTCAAAGGCTTGACATCAAGCAGGATGCACAGAGGCTGAAGCAAAGGGTTAGAGGACCGAGTTTCTGAAGGAAAGTTCTGTCGGGGATTGTCTGTGGGGTGAGAAAATTCCTCACTAGATTTTTTCTAGTATTTTTCTCTGTAGGATTGCCAAATTTCGACATCGAGTTGTACTCAGAATTTCTCACTACTGCATAATAATAAAACCCTCAGTTGTTGCACTAGCTTTCCTGCATCGGGTTTTTCGGGGACTCTTGTCCAAAAATAATTGTGTTAATTTTATGTGTCTATGCTAGAATTTCTCTACTTCCAGCATTTATTTTTTGCATAATTTTATTTTTGAAAGTTGCAATGTATTTATTTCGATATTTTCCACAGCAGATAAATTGTTAATTAATTAACTATTACGAGAAATAATATCAGTTGTTGCAATAGGATTCTAGTATTGGAATTTTCACAGAACACCTATCCGAGCTACATCAACCAACATAATTCATGGCAAAATGTGCAAAATACAAGCATAAGCACCTGAATACAAAACGAATAAAGTACATTTTGACGAGAAGCCCACCTTCCAACATGTGATCCTAACAAACAGGCGAGGGGAAATATGATTGATGCAGGTGGTGGAGATATGAATGGGATGTCACGTCGACTGCAAGGTGGATCGAAGGGCTACTTGCTGCTGTGAAAATTACTTGAACGCAAATACTGGATATTTATCTTCTAACTGTTAACAGTTTATTCGTCTTCTAAATTATTATTCGACATATAACGATAAATTCACAATTGCATTCTTCACAATAAAAATGTTTCAGAATTATAAAATACGAAACTGAGAAAGACATGCAGACACACAAAAATAGACATCGTTGTCTTTGGACAATTGTCCCTGGAAAAACGCCATAGGGAAAATCAGTGCAACGGATGAGGGTTTTATTATTTCTTCAGAAAATTCAAGAGTACAGTGATCTTCCTGCAAATATGGAAAAGATCTGGCAATCTTCTATTGGCAAAATAATCTAGAAGACACCCTTGTCTCCCTCTGCAACTAATCTGGCTTCTCCTAGCAAACTTGCACTTCTCTTGTTGCTCGCACTAGCTGCGTAGATAATTCGTACAACCCCAAAAATGCCTCCAGGTGAGACATATAGCCTCCCTCTACCTCTGAAACCCATTCACTCTGCCTCCGGGACACTGATCTAACAACTGGCAACTGAAACGTGGCTCTACCGGCAAATCTATTAAATTATGGTATGTTTTATGCTTAGAGCAGTTTACTTCTTTTCTTCTTATTAGTCACAGATTAGCAATCACATATACATTAAGTAAAGTGCAGATAGAACATGAAACGATCAACAAAAAACAAGCCAAGACAAGAGACACAAGATGTGGCGGTTAGCCAGGGACAAACCCCAACACGGGGAAGCCCTTTGATCAAATCTCTTTTTATCTTCAATAATTCAGCAGAGAGAAATAGTACAAAATCAGAATTCTGTAATTTTATATCAGCAGCAGCAAACCCTAGATCAGCAAAGTCAAACTTGGTCAAATGAGTTGAAATTGACCTCCAATATGCTTGGTCAATTTCTGGTCAACTAGCCCTCGAACAGCCTGAAGAAACAACCCTTGAAGAGCACCAAAAACACAGTCAACCTGCTGCCCAAAACTAGGGCAATCAACGCTGGTCAAACTGTTGTTGACTAAAGTCAACCTGCTTCCCAAAACTAGGGCAGTCAACTCTGGTCAAACCTGTGGATGGATTGCCTCGATTTTTGTGGCAAAATCTGCGGCCTATCTAGGAGAGGCAGACACACCAAAACTGCACCCTTGATGAGTCAACGCTTGGTCAACACAGGTCAAAGAGACCTTCAGCAGCTTTTGCGTCCTCCTTCCGACGTGTGAGTTGCTCCTTGTATAACCCAAAGATAAGGAGAGAGAGAGAAGAATGAGTGAGATGAGATGATGAGAAAATGAATCAACCTCTCTTGTGTTTATATGATTCACTGGGCATGTGTGCCACACATTTTACTGTTGGCCGACCTCGACAATTTGTCAAGTAAATACAAATAAATTCATATCTCCATAAATACTTGTCGGAATCGAACAATCTTTACATCAATCCTACACCTCTCGACAAGAGGAATCTAGGAAAAATATCAGCTGCCATAAATGAGGTGACCCACATGGAGTTTGACCCTAGTTGCCAAATTTTAACACTCCCTCTCAACTGGGGAGAACTCCATCTACAATCCGTCTGACCGTCGGTACTATCCAAGCCATCAAATGCACTGCCCTGCTGCTTGGCCCTCCTTTTCTCTGCTTGAACTATGAAGAAGAAGAAATGATCGAGGATGTATCATACCATCCTCCACTGACCCGAAGTCAGTCTCAAAGCGTGTCATACCACTCTCACTAATCCCAGATCAATATCATTGATCCCAGATCAATGGAGGTCATCCTAGCATAGGGAGTACAATAAATACAACGATGCGTCCATAAATAGAACCCCAATTCCCTACCCATTGATCAGATGAAAGGTACTTCCCATGAGTCCCAGACTGCATGGGTAGGATGCCTCGACAGGAGAACTAATCCTGTCCACAGGAGAACAAATCATCTTGTCCAATAGTTGCCATAGGAGAACTAATCATCCTGGCCCACAGGAGAACTTATCATCCTGTTCCACAGTCGCCACGGAGAACTAATCATCCTGGCCCACAGGGGAACTAATCATCATGTCCTACAGTCGCCATGGAGAACTAATCATCCTAGCCCATAGGAGAAGTAATCATCTTGTCCTACAGTCGCTACGAGGTGTCATATGGGAAGGTTGAACCTTTCACCCTGTACATAGTGCACCACCAGGGGATGGTGAGTTTCCCTGTGGTTGCATGTCACTCCAAGAAGTACCCCACGCCCCCCTGAGCTCCCAAAGCTCAATACATCATACTCCACCCTCATAAGATGGTCTTAGAATGACACCAAGTCGTTCTCGGAAAGTCAAGAATTTGACCTTTCCCAGGCGCTTCATCAAAATGTTGGCGACCTATTCATCTGTACCGATATGTTGGAGCCTTATTGCTCCCCGCTGCACCATATCCCGAATATGGTGGTACCTGATATCGATATGCTTGGAGCGATCATGAAATACGGGATTCTCTGATAAACGAATCCCGCTCTGGTTGTCACACAGGATCACGGTGGTATCCAATGTAAATCCAAATAGCTCACTGAAGAGCTTTTGCAACCATACCGCCTCACAGAAGGCCATACTAGCAGCAATGTACTCTGCCTCGGCAGTGCTCAAAGCCATCGACTTCTGCTTCCTTCTCATCTAGGATATCGAGGCAAATCCCAAAGAGAAACAACACCCAGAAGTGCTCTTTCGTTCAACCACACTGCCTGCCCAATCAACATCGGTATATCCAAGTAGTCTCACATCTCCGGCAGTGTATCTCAACCCATGAGTGATTATGCCACGAAGATATCTCAACAGATTCTTGGCAGCAATCCAATGTGTGTGGTGAGGCTCAACCATATGTTGACTCAATGTGTTGACTGCAAAGCATATATCCGGATGGGAATTCACCAAGAACATCAATGCTCCAACGAGTTGACAATACTAGGTAGCATTTCGTAAAACAGGTATGGCAACACTACCTCTTAACTTCTTGAAGTCACGCTCCATCGGGGTAGTCACGGGCTTGCAGTCCACCATACCGAATCTCTCCAATATTTTCACCACGTATTTTCCCTGAGATAGGAAAATCTCCCCTGGTTTCTGCCAAACTTCCAGTTCTAGGAAATAGTGCATCAGTCCTAGGTCTTTCATCTCGAACTCGGAAACCAACTCCCTCTTACATTTGAGAATGAGAGGGTTTGCACATGTTAGAAAGAGGTCATCAACGTACAGCACCAGTATGAGACGTTTGTCATCTTCAACCTTAAAGTAAAGGTTAGGGTCGGCTTCACTCCTAGTGAATCCCAGTTTCATCAGGTAGCTATTGATCCTCTCATACCATGCTTGAGGTGCCTGCTTTAGCCCATAGAGGACTTTCTTCAATCTGCACACGTGAGATTCTCGATCATGAATCTCAAATCCTTCGGGTTGCTCCACATAAACCTCCTCTTTGATCGAACCATGCAAGAATGTGGTCTTGACATCCATCTGATGTAGGTTCCATCCTTGCGAAGCAGCAAGGGCTATGATCGAGCGGATGGTGGTACATCGGGCAACATGTGCAAATATCTCGTCATAGTCTATACCTTCCTTTTGAGAGAAGCCACGAGCGACAAAATGAACCTTATACTTTTCCGCACTTCCATCAACTGCATGATTTATCTCGTAAAGACATTTCGAAGTGACAACGGCTTTGTCCTAGTGCCTGGGGACCACATCCCAAACATCGTTTTTCATGATGGACTCATATTCCTCAGTGATAGCATTTTCCATACTTGATGCTTGACAGCTTCTGCGAATGACAAAGACTCATTTTGGATGATCGTGCTCATGATGGTCAAGTATCCCTAATACTTGGTCGGCTTCTTACTTTCCCGGAAGGTTCCCCTGGGTGCAACGTGCCCTTCAGCATCATCAAGTGTCCCCCTTAGCCATGAAGGCCTCTTCCTAGAAGAGGAAGGCTCTTGAGGAGGGGGATCAATAGGATCCATAGGTTCTTCCACATCGGGCATCGTCTCATCTTCCTTTTCCTTTGGTTCCCTAGTGTCAGCTTCCTTAGATTCCCTTTGAGTAGGAAGATTGTCAACTTTGCTAGGAGCCATATCTTCGTCAAAGGTGACATCACGGCTAATCTCGATTCCCTTTGACCAACCACATAGGTTGTATAGCCCTTAGAGTTTTTGCTATAGCCCACGAAGATTCCTTTCTTTCCAAATGCACCCAATTTATTCCTCTTCTCCTTCGGCACATGAAAATATACTGGACTTCCAAAAATTCTAAAATGAGATACGTCAGGTTTCTTACTAGTGAACATCTCTTCGGGAGTCTTGAAACCCAATGGTTGATGAGGGCATCGGTTTTGCACATATATAGCGGTATTCGCAGCTTCAGCCCATAGAAACTTCAGAAGTCTTTGATCGTGAAGCATAGCACGGACAACTTCCACAATCGTACGATTCTTCCTTTCCGCCACACCATTCTGCTCAGGAGTATATGGTGTTGTAGTCTCCCTCTTAATGCCAACTAAATTACAAAGTCATGGAACTCATTGGATTCATACTCCGTCCCATTATCAGTCCTTAAGATCTTGATTTTCTTTTCGGTTTGATTCTTGATCAAGGCTTTGAAGTGACAAAACCAAGTGAACACTTCGTCCTTCTTTTTCAAGAAGTATATCCAAGTCTTACGAGAATAGTCATCTATAAAAGAGAGGTTATATAAATATCCTCCCAAGGAGTTCACAGGCATCATACCAAATATGTCTGAGTAAACCAATTGCAATATATTGGAGGTCTTGCTTAGGCTTGAGGGGAATGGTCCCCTTTTGAGCTTCCCTTTGGCACATCCCGGACATACACCTTCTTGCTGTACTTGGAACTCGGGCATCCCTGTCACCATTTGTCTTGCATTGGATAGAGCTTTATAATGAAGGTGAGCAAACCTCCGATGCCATAGTTCGGACTGAAGTGATGTGTCACAAGACATGACACCCAGCAGACTTCCTCTGACTTGATATAATGAATCGACTCGAAACCCAAGAGTGAAAGCTTCTTTAAAATTCTTTTTCCATACACGTACCTTGCCATCGATGAAGGTTACCTCGTAGCCTTTGTCTTCCATTGCCGAAACAGACACCAAGTTCTTTTTGAGATCAAGTACATATAGGACTTCTTGCAAATGGATTGTATTACCTTGATTCAATTGAAGAGTGACATTCCCTACGCCTTTCACATGATATTTTGTGTTGTCCCCAAGAACAATTTCCAGGTTGGTCTCCTTCTCTATCAAATTAGAGAGATCTTTATTAAAACCAGTGAAGTGCCTTGAGGCACCACTATCAATAAGCCAATTTCCCAGCGTGTCTGAGGGAGCAGTAGTAGAGAGGGTCACTGGTAGACAATATTCATCTTGCTTATTGTTAACAACGTCAGATTCATACCTGGAGTTTCTTGCCTTCTTGGAGGGTTGTCATCTTCCTTGATTTTCGGCATTTCTTTTACCTCTGCCATTGGACCTGCCATTCTTTTGATTACCTTGAGAGTGATTTTGGTCATTGTCATGGTGTGAGTCCCTTTTATCAGGGAACTCCCTCGCATGGTGGCCCATTTTATTGCAATTGTAACATCATCCTTTTCTTCCACCCTTCGGTCCAACCTTTCCTTTGGATTTAGCCCCAGAATTGTTTCTTCTTTTAGCATGAGAAGAAAAGGCAGAGGGATGGCCTTTAAGTGCAGGCATTTCTTGCTCTTCCATCCTTGTCTCTTCTTGAATACATCTAGCCATCAATTCCTCAAATCCCGGGATGGCATTATTGTTGAGAAGAGTAGCCCTGAATATATACCATTCAGGTGGCAGTCCTCCAAGAGTTGTGATAGTCATTTTCCTGTCAGGAACTACTTCCCCAATAGATAGGATCATAGAAGGTCATTCTCGATCTCGGTGATCCTTAAGAAATATGCTTGCATACTCTCATCTTTGCCCTTCTTAATTTCCTTCAGCTTATTTCTAAGCAACAGAACTTGATTTGCATCATTAACTTTAAATAAACACACCAATCTATTGTAGATTTCCTTGGAGGTTGTCAGCTCGGAAACATAGACCACCAGGCGCTTGTCGATAGAGTCTTGGATGATCTTCCTTGCTTTGATTTCTCCCTTGGACCACTTGCTTTTGGCAGCAGTGGATGCATTTGATGGAGGCGCAACAACATTGCCTCTCACATGGTCCAACACTTCCTGATCTTCTAAAGAAAGGACCCCATGAAATTTTTAGGATAGCCTTGCCAACCTTCTCTTCGGTGATTGCTCTTGCTCTTTCTCTTGCTCTTGCTTGGGCTTTGTGTTCACCTCAGCTTTGATACCATGTTAAATTATGGTATGTTCTATGCTTAGAGCAATTTACTTCTTTTATTATTAGCCACAGATTAGCAATCACATATACATTAAGTAAAGTGCAGATAGAACATTAAACGATCAACAACAAACAAGCCAAGACAAGAGACACAAGATGTGGCGGCTAGCCAGGGACAAACCCCAATGCGGGGAAACCCTTTGATCAAATCTTCTTTTATCTTCAATAGTTCAGCAGAGAGAAATAGTACAAAATCAGAATTCTGTAATTTTATATCAGCAGCAGCAAACCCTAGATCAGCAAAGTCAAACTTGGTCAAACGAATTGAAATTGACCTCCAATATGTTTGGTCAATTTCCGGTCAACTAGCCCTTGAACAGCCCCAAAAACATAGTCAAACTGTTGTTGACTAAAGTCAACCTACTACCCAAAACTAGGGCAGTGAACGCTGGTCAAACCTGTGGACAGATTGGCTCGATTTTTGTGCCAAAATTTGCAACCTACTTAGTAGAGGCAGCCACACCAAAACCACACCCTTGATGAGTCAATGCTTGGTCAACGCAGGTCAAAGAGAACTTCAGTAGCTTTTGCGTCCTCCTTTCTGTGTCCTTGCCCTAATGCATCCTCCTCCTTCCCATGTGTGAGCTGCTCCTTGTATAACCCAAAGCTAAGGAGAGAGAGAGAGAGAAGAATGAGTGAGATTAGATGATGAGAAAATGAATCAACCTCTCTTGTATTTATATGATTCACTGGGCATGTGTGCCACACATTTAATTGCTGGCCGACCTTGACAATTTGTCAAGTAAATACAAATAAATTCATATCTCTATAAATACTTGTCGGAATCAGATGACTTTAGATCAATCCTACACCTTTCGACAAGAGGAATCTAGGAAAAATATCAGCTGCCATAAATAAGGTGACCCACATGGAGTTTGGCCCTAGTTGCCAATTTTAACAAAATCGCACTAGGTAAACTGGCTAACTCACACTGTTGTCTTCGACCTCCTCTACAGATGAATTCAGCCTCCTCTTTCCTATCTCTCGGACACTAGAAAATACTGAGGAAATCTCCTCTAGACTCCTGCTCTAAAATATCTATTGATCCCTCGCTCCAATGCTTTCCCTAGCTTCAACTACGCCCTTGTTGAATACCTGCAACTGGGTAGTGAAACTACTCAACTCATTAATTGTGTCTATCTCCAAGCCCTTTGACTTGCTTTTATAATCTCTCATTGGAGTCTCAACGGCCATGATTTCATCTCAATTGATGGCTAAGATCAATTTGACTTCATCAATAGAAGCCTCTAGAGAAAACTCAAACTTCCTTAATTAATTCCCTTTAATTAACCACTTTTCCTAAGTTAGACTTAGAAAATATTTTAATTATGGCTAATTAAGTTAATTAAGGCATTTCCAAGTCATTTCTCGTGAAAAAATTTCTAGGTTTTGAAGATCTTGTGTTCCTTAGCCTCCTACACACAAACTGAGACTAGAACACCTGCCTGTTGCTACCAAATATAAAAACTAATAGCGGCCCACTGGATGAGATGACTAGGAGATCACATATGCAAATATTTTTATTGCACGTAGTGGGAAACTAACATGCATAGTTGTTTCCAACCTTATAGTTTGATTGTTATTGGATCGGATGACTAGTGTTATTTTCTGGGACTTCAGTGGCCTTGAATTTGTGAGGCAAATATCAAAAATTTCATTGCCAGCTTCAGTTGTACATCCAAATGAAATGACTAGTGAGTTGGTAATAGCATCCAGTACTATGCTTGTTGTACGGAGCATAAATAGTGATTGCTTAGCCAAACACTTCACAATATCCTTCAAATTTTACCATCTCATTAACAAGTTCAAGTATACTGACAAGGTTCTAAGACATATGTGTGTGTAAACACATTTTCACTTAAATTTTTGAGTAGGTTGACTTGAACAAGGCTTAGGACTAACCTCACTTGTCTTAATATTGAAATGGATTTGAGAAGATAAGGAGGGCCAACACGAATAAGGGTTAAGACCGACCTAAGCTTGAACTGGAGCCAACCAATGTATTTTAGAAAGATCAAGATAAGAAGGGATTGCCTTGCATTTTGAATGATTGTTGGAAGATTGTACACAATTTAAGGGACTCTGGAGGCTAGATGCTATGCACTCAAAAGCTTATTTGATGGAGTTGTCCCTCTCTTTGGGGGATATCTCATGTAAAAATTATACATGTTGCTTGAGAATCCCATCATTTTTGTATTTTACAATAGTTAATTAGTGAAGAGGACTTATAACCCCGCCATAGGGTAAGATAGGGGATTTTATTATGAAACATATTTTTTTCTTGTAAAAAGAAGTTGAGCATGTCCTTATAAATAGAGATGCACTTCCTTTCATTTTCTCATGGTTGGATTGGGGGAGAAATCCCTTAGCAAATTCTGAAATTTTTGAAATATTGTTGGAGTTTTTTGTCTTGGATTTGGTGCTCTGGATGGAAGGCCAATGCACCTCATTAAGGAGATATTTTGTGGATGAATTTTGCAATTTCTTGATGATTTATGGCTAGGGATTATGGATGGTCAATGTTTCTTAAGTGGGGCCTCTAAGTCTTGTGGATTTATTTGCTGAATGTATTAAGTGCAAATATGCTTTTCTTGTGGTTAGGGTGCATTCTTTTTGTATTGTTCTTGAATAGATCCTATCTTTTAAAGCCTAGGAAGAGTTCTAGTGGAGAACATTCCCTTCAAATTACCTTAGAGCTTGTAAAAAGTAATAGGAGTATCCACTAGGGTTAGTAGGAGACAACTGTAGTCATCACCCTAAGTCCATTCATACCCTTCTCAATGGAGACCTAGTTGACCCCATATGCCTAATGAAAAGCACTAGTTTCTGGACCTCCCATCAAACGTTCACACCCTAAAGTTTTACCAAAACCATTTTGCTGGAATTACTATTCATATAAGCTTGGAATTCATTTCCTAAAAAATGCTAGCAATCTTAATCTACGAAAGCCCTCCTTGAGCCAGAGGAGAGCCAACTTGAAGTGAAAAGAGGATTGGTGAGGTGACAATGGTCCCCTCTTGAGTTTCACTCAGATCGCGCTTGAGCTTGGAGACTTTATATCAAAAGGTGGGAGTTTGTATGATAACAATATTAACATATGCAAATTGCAATTATTTTGAGAAACCGGGATGTTGGATATGTTTGTAAAGGTGAACATTTCCTAAGGAGGAATACAACCGAATTCAAAGCCCTTTTTCAGGTATGATCACTTTTCACCTCCACTAAAAAGCTATTCTTCTCAGGGATCCTTTGTGTTGCACAAATCTGGCTCTAGTGTTTTACAGCTAGTCAGAATGGCTACTCTCCATTACTAGTGAAAAAAACATGTGGCGAGACATTCAAACATTTCACAAAAGAAATGATTATTAGTATGACTACACTGTCAATTTTAGATTCTATAGCTATGTTGCAGGAAACGTGGTATAGAGGTCCGTTTCCGTACGGAAACAGGTACGAAATGCGGAAACGCGTTTCCGGCCGTAATGCCACGTTTCTCGAAACGGAAACATGGCCAGTACGGCCGGAAACGCGTTTCAGGGCCGTACAACCCACGTTTCCTCATTAACTTGTGTTTTTAATTTTATTTTTTTAAATTTGTTTTTTAATTTACTTTTAGGGTATGTTAGTGACTTCTTGTTGCTTCTAGATGCGTGTCTAAAGTTATAAAAGTGAATTTTTGCCCTAGTGTTGATATGCAGTTCATGATAATGTCAAATTCTTAAAGTAAAAGTGATATTCTCCTTTATTTTTCATTTTCATCCTTTTACTTAAATTTTTAACATTACCATGAAATGACTCAGGATGTTTGAGAGTGGTTTCGCCGTCATTGGATTTCATATGGAGAAAGTAGAATTTTAGATCTCACTCAAAATCCAGCAGACTTATTTGTTTTTCAGGATTTCAGGATTGGGGGGATTAATGTTTCCATTGGATTTTATCATGTACTAGGGTATGGAACTTGTATTTAATCAAGAGAACCAAGCCCTCTATGCAGGGGGAACTCCCAATAATCAAGATCATGTAGGGTACTAGGGTATGAAACGTGTATTTAGTCAAGAGCACTAAGGTCGTTCGACTATGTAGGAGGAGACTCCCAATACAACAGTGGTCCTTCTAAAGAATGGGATGTGGATGCAGAAAATCCTGATTTGGATCTCTCTCTTGCAACCTTATAGTCTTTATTGTACTTGCAGCCTCATATATTAATATAAATAAAGGTTGATTTTGAGATTTGGATATATAATAAAGGTTGCTTTTGGATATTCTGATATTTTTATTTTCATTATGTGATCATTCATGAGTAAATGTGATGTAAATTAAATCTTAATGTTTAAGTGTAATAAATTATAATGTATCATTTATGCTTTATGATTGCACACACACACACACACACACACATATATATTTAAATATTTTCAATATTTTCGCGTTTCCCCGTTTCCAAAATTTGGGGAGGTCGCGTTTTGTATCGCTTCCCGTTTCGGAAACTCGTACCCGTTTCCCCGTTTCGTGCAACTTAGGTTTCAACTCTACCAATCTACAATTGATGTCCTTCTTTTCTGCTTGAAGGCTTGGCCCCCGCAACTCCTCATATGTAGCACTTTTGTACCGTGGGCCCACAACAACAATATCATCACACATTGGTTGCCAAAATGGATTGGTTTTGGTGATGCTAAGAGGTAAGTCGCTCCAAAAAAGACACCTCCCCATAACTCTATCTGCTTCTTGCTTCTCCGTTTTTTTAACAGTTGATTTTATGGAAGGTTGTGCTCCATGTCCTGTTCGTGGAACAAAAAATAATGACCTCCCACTCCCAGCAACATTAGCACTAGCAGGTGACGTTGTGGATCCCTCCCACCACCCTCAGCCTCAAAATCAAAAGAAGATATCCCAAAAGATCTACCTGCACGTTCAGCCTTCTTTCTTTCTGCCTCTTCCTTCTTTCTGTCTTTTTCATCAATTGCTTCAAGAGCTTTTTGTATAAGCTTCACACTAGAAATCGTACAAAGGCCAACATCATGTCCAGGTAGTCTAGCCCAAGGTTACTTTGGAGTAGGAGCGAAAATGGGGCGCGGAAGCAAGAGAAACATTTTC
Source organism: Pinus taeda (assembly GCA_000404065.3). Classification (NCBI taxonomy): domain Eukaryota; kingdom Viridiplantae; phylum Streptophyta; class Pinopsida; order Pinales; family Pinaceae; genus Pinus; species Pinus taeda. Next base: position 185,315 of record APFE030859960.1, on the reverse strand, counting down.
AGAAGCTCCCAGTTTGGGAGCGATTTTTTATATAATATATATATTTTTTATATTTTTTATATTTTGATGCATATATGTCAACAAAAGCATGTAGAATGATGAATTAGATATAAAAAGCATAAAAAACATAGATTGAACCATATAACAACAATCACCTAGCAGTTATAATCTTCATCAACCACGTCCACAACTTAGTAACATAGTAACATATAACATATTGAGTTTCATGATTCATCAATCTTAAAGTTTTAAGATTTCAAAATTCAATATATAACATTTATCATCATTGATCACCAAAGTTGTACTTGTAAGCTAAGTGTAACCATTACAAAAAATAATATCTAACATGAAATGAAATGTTATAAAATGAAATGAAATGAAACAACTTTGAACTTTCACGAAGCATCATATTCATAATTCATTACCAATGAGTTATAATTGTCAACTTCAAACTTCAAAATTAGATTGTCATATATTGTTTACAAAAAATATCATAATAAATATGAAAGGTTTAACAGTTATAAAAACTACTAGAAACTAGAAAAGACAAGTAAATCTATTATCTATTGCTAATGCTTGGTCCTCTTTCCGCCACGAGGAATATCTAATTTTTTAGTCTTGTTGGAAAATCAAGATCTTTGCCATTAATATCACCCTCTAAGCATTAATATAAGATAGAAAAACATAGTCTGTCAAGTCAAAATTTTGTTTGAGTGGTGGGTACATTTTTTGTAGGTTCATGATAGAGGAATTGGACAACTAATGTCACTAAGATCTAGGTACATAAAGGGATTGGTTCTCTTGATTAAATACAAGTTCCATACCCTAATACATACATTACACTCCCCCCAATCCTGAAATCCTTGAAAACTGATAAGTTTGTTGGATTTTGAATGAGATCTAAAATTCTACTTTCTCCATATGAAATCCAATGAGGTCGAAACCACTCTTAAACATCCTGAGCCATTTCATGGTAATGTTAAATTCTTAAACATTGCCATGAATCGCATATCAATACTAGGGCCATAGGCTTGATCATTAGGATGCCCCACTCAAAAATTATTTGTTTCTTTGAAAAAAAATTGCATTTGGAAAGTTATTGCAATTTTTTTTCAAAAAAGACTAGGGAGCTCCCCTAATCACTCCCTAAAAACCAAGGAGTGTTTTTTTTTAAAGTGAGCACACTCTTGAGTAGCTCCCGAGCGGAGCGCGAATTGGGAGCGGGTTCGTGGGGGGGCGTTCCCCCACAACCCTAGTCTAGCCAGATGGTATTTCAATCGTGTAACCCCTCCTGTCATCTTGGTCCCACACAATTTGCATGATAAATATGCCCTGATTTGTCCCACCATCAGGCCCCCCATACTCCCAAAATGGGTCCAAGGTTTTTGGCATATTTATAGTGAACTAATTTAAACCTAGGGCACCAAAGAATAAAAAAATTGGCATGAAACACCTATACACAAAAAATAATCAGTAATAACCAACTCATTTTAGAAAATATTTTTTTTACTACATTATTTGCAATGTGTATGAAAATTGGCAATAAGAGGGTGCATAAGTTAAAAAAAGAAATGAAGTTTGTCATCCAAATATGGAGAAAACCCCTGCATTGGCTCATGGGCATGAAAATCATAGCAAATGGAAAAGAAAAAAGAAAAAAATTGTTGGTAGGCAAAGAGGCAAGCAAGCATAACCCTAAATCTATGAAAATAATCATTAACATAGGAGTTTTTAAGAACATACCTGTTAATGGAAGAAATGAAGGTTGTCTCACTGTTTTTCAATATTTGATCCACAAAAAATTCTTTGTTGGCGGTGATAATGGTTGTTTGATCCTCAATCCCTCCTTAACAACCACCACAAAGCTCTTCCCCTTCCTTCTCCAAGACTCAGAAACCAAAATGACAAAATGAAATGACCAAATTTCCTTTTCTAGCTGTGACCCAGCCTGACCGACTATTTTTTGGGTCGTTGTGTGATATTTTGCCGAAATATCGAGAATATTTCGGAAATATCGTGATATTTTCAAGCAAGGAAATATCGAGATATTTTCTTGGTGATATTTCGGCTCGCCGAAAATATCACAATATTTTCGAATATCGTCGATATTTCGGCGATATTATCAACACTTATGCAAAGGACTTGTCTTTTAGTGTCTTCACTAGTATGCTCACTAAAGACAACTTGAAGAAACATCTTGTGAATCCTGTTATGCAATAGGCAAGTCTGAACTCCCTCCTGGTTTAACTAAAGAAATATGTGCTAATTCTCTCCTAGAACACCTCAAATTATCATGGTTCAAAACACCTCAGAGTATCATGTAGAGATGGAGATCTCGCTACCAAATAGAATTAAGATGATTGCATCATACTGTGGAGTATCTGTGGCTTATCTTCAAGACATCATGAATCTCCCAATTGAAGATCCAATCAGATTGTAACAATTGTCAACCCCATTTATGAGAATTTTAAAGTATTTATTTTATTATATTTGTAAATCATTAGTAGCTGAAGAGTTGTAACAAAGCCTCAAGACATCATGAATCTCCCAATTGAAGATCCAATCAGATTGTAACAATTGTCAACCCCATTTATGAGAATTTTAAAGTATTTATTTCATTATGTTTGTAAATCATTAGCAGCTGAAGAGTTGTAACAAAGCCTCAAAGAAGTTCAACAATCACAACGCGCAATGACTAACTCAATCTATAAAAATTGCAAAACTCTTAGTATGAAGCGTTCTGAACTTTTGAACTTTTCAATTTACCTGCAAACCAGAGCTAGGAGGCATTAATTATGCATTCATTACTATAATATTGAGAGGCCTTAAAGGCCATTGTTGAAGCCATATTTGTACAAGCCTTGTGTTTTTGTTTCAAACTATTTTTGAAAAGGTCATTTATGTATGTATTTTTTGAGATGTATTTATGCTAGGTCACAGACTAATTCTATGGAATAGATAGTCTCTTCTCTCATATTCATTGTTTTATTTCCATAGCTTTCATTAATGAGCAATTATTAGATAAAAAATAACTTATTCAGTGTTCCCCTGTTGTGTTGAAGGTCCATCTCTCAAAGCATTCTCAAAACCAGATATCATTACCAAGCCAAATTCCATATGGGTCTCTTTCTCCAAACAGTGTAAGGTCTAGTTTGAATCTCATATCATAGAAAACCCCTTAGGAACTGTTACTAGGTCATTTATCCCCGTTAACAGGGAAAAAACCTGTCAATATCTCTTTAACACTACTATTCTCTGAGGATAATTTATAACCTTAGTTTTTCTGAAGATATGTTGAAGGTCTGGCATAAGAACAACTATGCTTTTTCAGTTCAAATAATTTCTCCTACCAACTTAAAGGGCTCACTATTAAATTTTTTATAACAGTATGTAAGATATATCCTTGTACTATAATGAAACTACCCCTTTTATTTACAAAAAATGAATAACGATTACCAAGGATTGCTGAAATCATTAAACTTGTAATTATCGAAAAAATTGTTTACTCTAAACTTGTCATGTCCCTTCTCAAATACATTTGTAACAAGTATATCTCTACACATTTTTGGCTAAGGAAAAGGACCCAGCAGTTTCGACTTAGGGACGTAGGAGAAATTTCGTTTTAATTAGATTGCTAGTGGAAGGTGGGGGCCATCCACGTGGGAATTCGAGCTAGGCCATTCGAGTGGCTTGGAGGAAATTTGAAATGTTGATTGGAGGGGCCCGCATGAGGCAAGGAATAACCACGAAGACATAAGGAGGTGGAGGCTCTCATTTGGTTCATTCATTCAACCTTGCATATCAAATTTACTTGATTGTTTACTCAGCTGCTTAGCTGAGTCAACTAGTTGTTCAACCATGAATCTCTCAAGCGGGAAATTCAACCTTACCTTCGGGGGACTTCGAATGCCTACCCTAGGAAGGCAGTTCCACAAGCATTTTCAGGAGTTCCAAGGAGTATCCACAACACAGTCACTCAGCTACACTCAGGAAGTGCGTATTTCTCAGCCACAGTGAGAACACGCAGAGGGAGATAGAGCCACATTGGATTAGTGAATTGCCGGAGGAGCCAAGGAACATGAAGGACATCATAGGGCTAGCATTCAGTGAAAGTTTTGGAGCCAAAGAAGCCAGCAACCCAACAGTTCGAATTCCAGGCCTGGGAGACAGCGTAGAGGGCCAGTTCAACAATTTCATGGGTCTTGAGGGCAAGAGCTACAGTCTAGAAACTCATCCGGGAAGTCAAGTGATTTGTAGGAGGGATCATATCATAGTTTTTGGACACTTTCCAGGAGGTTTAACAGCTTGAATTTAACAGACCGAGTTTTGCAGTTGCAGCTGAAGTTGGGCTCCTTGGGGTTCGAATTTCAAAAGTCTAAACTAGCTAAATTCCTTCGTGGGTTTTTCTGAGTTTAGGCCAAGGAGTAAGGAGCTCAAATATCATAATTTTCTAAGCACGGGAAGCAGTGATTCCAGCCATTCTAAGTCAGCAGACAGAACAGTTTTCTGGGCAGCGCAGTGCAATTTAGTGCAGCAGTTGTAGCAGCGTTTAGTTCAGCCATTGCTCACCTAGGTTTGGTCATGCTTTTCCATTGAGACAAGCCCAGGTGCACCATTCTATTTAATATTGTATTTTGCTCCTGAAGAAATAATAAAATGGCTCAGCGGTTCTTTATTTCTAGTGTTTCCATGGGTGCTTAGTGTATTTTTCGTTTTTCTGATTGCTGGACTGTTTGTATGCTTTGTATATCGCTTATATTCCTGTTTAGGAACTTTACAAAACTTATAACATGACTACACTTCCTTTTGTCTGCAACAATAAGAACTGCATACCAAAACATGGAACTGATTTAAGCTGCCACCTTATAGCACAGGCCACAGTTTTGTTCTTTGTATCAATAACCCAAAAAAATCAAAATGAAGAGAAAGAAGTGTGAAAGAAGACCTTGCAATATATCTAGTTGAGTTGATGTGCAATTTACTGGATTTTGCTTGCAATAATGCCAGTGACCATGAGGATCAGCTGACCCCGGAACCAAAATATTATGAACCTGAACAAATAAGAAAACAACTGATATTTCTTAGTATATGGAAGGAATTAAAATTCAAAAAAGAAAAGAAGAATAATGAAATTACCTGCCAAGTATCATATGCCGCATTCAAGACAAATATGGGTGTCTGGATATATGGCAATACATACTGTGGAAAGAAGCACTGCCATTCCATTCCAAAATGTGATCAAAAAAAACTGTGATTCTTCCTCAAAGATATGGATAATGATACCAAAATAAACAATGAATGTTTTTCACACCTGTGCTGGATCTGGCTGTGAGGATGTACAAGCCTTTGGCAAGTTCTTCACTGCTCTCTGCAGTTTAAATTACAGAATCAACAATGACATGAAAGACAAAAGGAATGGATAACTTATGATCTACAAACGAAGCAGGTGGAAAAGTTTTCATGGTTTCTGTAACGTTTGACTTGAAATTAATGCTAATTTATATTAACATTAATAGTATAGTAGTATGTAGAAGTGAAAACTACCTTCTAAACTTAAAATTGTCTACCAGCAAAATTTAGGGCACAAGTCATGGATGATAGTCAGTTTAACAGACCAACAAAAATTATGGCAATAATAAAAATCAAAACATGGAATTGAGCAAGGCCTATCTATAAATTATACCTGTGGTCTGTAAAGTACTTGGATTTAGCACAAAGAACAGAAGCATGGGAAATACATTCCAATATGGGATTAAAAGACATCCTAACAAGGAAGACAGCCATTTACGAGGTTTGCCAAAATGTGGGATTTGGTAATGGTAGAAGCCTTCTTCATCAGTTTGAACAGAATAGGACGATGCAAAATAAGAAATTGGGGGATGCCTTCAAGACAGTTTGAAGTGTCATGTCAAGTGATCAAAAACAATATACTTTAGTCACAACTTTCGGAAAATGGAACCGGATGTTCTGCATGGTACCATCAAAAACGACATGATAATATTCAATGATTCCCTCTAAAAATACATATAAAAAATAATTTTTTCTAGGAAATCTGTTTTTGCTACTGTGAGTGTAACACAGCTAACCATGACAATGGAGCCTTTAAATAGGAGCTATATGAAAGAATGTGGGAACTTAAAAAGTGAGATTCAGACAGAAGTTAGAACACAGAGAATGGTAGAATTATTGGCCTGTGAACAGGAAAAATAATGGAGATGGGTACAAAAGCAATATATTTTTCCATTCCAGACCAAATGATCATCTAAACTAATCTGTCAAAGTCTCACATATACTGAACAAAAATTCTTGTCATCTGCTCATTATCTGTGCTAAACACTAATACTTACACAGTGACTAGAAATGAAACTTTGGAAGTGTTTCTTTTTATTCACATATGGAGTAGTTAGACATTCTTTAAGAGCCTACCAGAGTCAGAATTAGAAGTAGGACTACACATCCTTCCGAACACAAGTTCACATGTATCACCATCTCCAGGCATAGAAGACAGATTTCACCAAGGATCCAAAGGAGAGAACACATCCAGACTTCTTTCCTGGCAAGACGATTCTGCTCTTATGAACATTCTTCGCTAGGTTTTGATTGAGTTGAGTATGGATAATTTTTGTTAGTCCTCATCTCATTTCATATTATTTAATCTTAGTTATGTAGAAGCTAGGCACAACATACTGGGTTTTCGCAGAATACACATTATAAATACCAAAAACAGGCCATATTTGGTTTTATCGACTCTTTCACACTTTATGCTTAGCTTAGGTATATATTTTTTTCAAGACACTCATCTACCACTCCCTAAATGAACGTAATTTGTATTCTGAATTCTCTTTCAGTCCCATCGACAATTTTTTTGTCTGTTTGAGAAAATTAGTATAAATTTAAATTTCTTGCAAGTTCACCTTTCCTTCACGTGCTCACTATTTAAGGTTTTGAATACTATGCCTAATCAACTATTAATGCAAGAGACTTAAGGGAGAAGGGAAAATCATCTAAAATATGTTTGAGATATGAACTTAAGGGGAGAAGATTAAATGTGAATCTGAATTGAAACAAGTTACTTTTGGCACATGCACTAAGGGCTCCTAGGAAAACAGTATGTTGCATGCCAGAAAAAAAGCTCTAATCCACACATAATGCTGTATACTACCACTAACGTGCTAGAGACGTCACTAACTTGCAATTATAGCTAATCCTACAGACATGAAAAAAGGACAGCAAGCTTTTAGAAGTTGAAGATAACGCTCACCTCAATTGAAATAATATGTTTCATCCATTATTCTTGCAAAAGCTTCAGAATAACAGCAATTTAAACATATCCAGATAACAGTTAAAAATACCTGCAAAGTGACCGTGCTTTTATAGACGGATCTTATATGATACATTCCAGAAATATCTTTCCTGTTCATTGTGCAGGTTACAGAATTTTAAAAAATATATTAAAATATTGAATAAATCACAGCCCTTGCCATGTTTACAATTTAAGATGAAACAATTAAATGGATTAACAAAGACGTTTGAATCACAGAAAAATATAATTTTCCTTATCCGGATAAGTGATTTGAAATGGTTGAAAATTGAAGGCTTTATTCATATCATGCATAAAACAAATAAGGGTTGAAAACTCACGCATCAAGAAAAAATCCAGCATCAGCATGACATTTTACTGTTGCAGTGTTCGGTAAAAGCTCACGAAAATTGTCACAATGCAAATATGTTGCTAAACCGCCTGCTGAGCAGCCAGAAAGAAGAGCCTTCATACAAGATATGTATCTGTTAGTGCAACTCTTCGAAAATTCCCACAAGAATAGTGCAAAATAGAATTGAAAACTTATCATTAAGTTTCGTTACAGTCCAGGTGTTTGTCTAACAGTAAAACAATTATTCATTCACAAGTAACCTCAGCCATTTTTGTTTTGAATCTTGATTGAAGGGTTCTAGGATGGTAATACAATGGATGAACAAGTGAAAAGGGAAAAAAAAATCGTGTGTATATATATATATAAATCGTGAAACAACATGCTGCAATCAAATATAGTTATTTGCATATATCACGTTGTTTGTAATTACCCATCAAATCCAAAGTCTCTTGTTCAAAAGGAGCAGTTGAAAATTGAAATCACAGGACGTAGTGGTTCAAACTTCATTGTCCTAAGGTCATTCTATTCATTACTAAATATTACAATGCTGTACTCGCTGATAAGCATCTGTAAATAAAGATGGCCACCGTAAACACAACAACAAAACCTAGTCAGTTGTCCTCTTACTCACAACATATCAACTCACTAGGCTATTATGCACTTATTAGAGTACTTTACGTATATATTCACAGGACATACGTTTCCATAATACCCCAGCAACACCTAGCTTATACAATCAGTGGGCCATTAGCAGCTGCAATGATTTTATAGCCAAATTCCTTTTCTCAAAAACAGTTAAACCTTCACGAGCCTAGCATTTGCTTACAATTTTGATTAGTTCTGCACACAATCTTTCATGACTTGGGCATTTGGAAAATTATCATTCATCTTTTGTTGCTCACCTATCTCAGCCTGAGTGAAATGATGAAGACTAACAGGAACCTTACCTGCCTTCAGGAAAATCTCAAATTCATAATCTTGAAACATTACTCTTCTGCACGACTTTCTGGATGTGATGAGCTTATTAACAATGTACTTCAACGCTTGATTATCCAAATGTTGGTTAAAGTAAATAATGACATATCATTTATAAGAAATACGCCATACCTAATGATTCTCTCTTAGTTGTACTACAATTACTGTCATATTTTGACAGTTTCTAAGCTATGAAATATAATGGATAACCTAGGCTCCTTGGTGTTAATTTTTTCAGTTACTCCAAATGTAATGATCCTAAACAGGGATATAAATGATATAAAAATCATGCAAACAATCTGGCAATCAGAAAAACGAAATATACATTACGCATCCATGAAAACACTGGAAATAGAGAATTGCTGAGCCATTTTATTACTTCTTCAGGAGCAAAATACAATATTAAAATAGAATGGTGCACCTGGGCTTGTTTCAATGGACAAATTTGACAAAACCCAGGTGAGAAAATGCTGAATTGAAAGCTGCTACAACTGCTGCACCAAACTGAACTGTGCTGCCCTAGAAAACTGCTCTGTCTGCTGACTTCGAAGGGCTGGAATCATTGTTTCCCTTGTTCAAAAAATTATGAGATTTCAGCTCCTTGTTCCTTGGCCTAAACCTAGAAAAACCCACGAAGGAATTGGCCAAATGTTGACCTCAGAATTTCGGCCCAAATTCCCTTTAGCTCCTCTAGCTGCTGACTAAGTTGGGACTCCTGTTTGACCCATTAGATCTTCCCAAAAAATTCTATAAAATCAGGTGTGTGATCCTTGCCCAAAACCCAGAAGAACCTCGAAAGGGTTTCCCTTGGTTCCAACCTTCAAAAATTGACCTTTCATAGCTTAGCCCTCCTCCAATTTCGAATTCTATTGCTGTAACTGATCCTGTCAATCACTGCTCTCCCAACTCCATCAATCCTCCTCAAATGGCCCTCTGAGTGATCTCCTACTTCTCCTGGCCAGCTCCAACTCTACAATTCCTTCCTCCAACTCCCACGTGAGCCTAGTGGTGGCTCTCTACACAGGCCCCGGTAACTGTAAATCGAATTGCTGGGATCCTTGCTCTGTTGGCTCCAAAACTCACAAGAAAGGCTGGCCCTTTGTAGCTCTCCAAATCCTCTAGCTCTCCCGGCAAATGTTTGATCACTGATAGCTCCAAACTCCCCTTGTGTATTCTCCAGCCAGCCAGAAATATGCACTCCCTGTTGTGGCTGAATGGTAGTGTTGCAGTTGTACACACTCTCGAAACTCCTGAAATACTTATGGAACTGCCTCTCTAGGGCAAGCACGAATGGTCCCCCGAAGTAGAGGTTGAATCTCTCGCTTGAGAGATTCGTGGCTAAACAGCCAGTTGACTCAGCTAAACAGCAAAGCGAACAGTCAAGTAATTTTGATTGCAAGGTGTAAGAATGAATCCAAATGAGAGATCTCTCCTACTTTTATCTTTGTGGGCCTTCCTTGCCTCATGTGGGCCCCTCCATCCAACACTTTGAATCCCCTCCAAACCATTCATATTAGGGATTAGTAAGATTCACTAATGTTTTTAAACTTCAAGAAAATTTTCCATCCTTAAAATTTTCCTTGTTAGCAACCATATCAACATTATAGTAAATTGCAGATAGAACGTAAACTTAAATCACATAAGACAAGCCAAGAGAAGAGGACACATGATGTGGCACTAGCCAAGGACAAACCCCAATTTGGGGAAACCCTTGATCAATTCTTCTTATATGTTCTTCAATAGTTCAGTAGAGAGAGAGAGAGAGTACATTTACAACAGAAGTCAACACTTTGACTTATCTAAATAAGAGCATAGATCATCTCTAAGAAGATGATACATGAGGTAGTTGAAGACATACTACTTCAACTGATTCTCCATCGCCTTGCTGCACCTGTCATTGTGTTGCTCCTCATCATCATGCTGCACCTCACTGTGCTTCACCATGTTGCACCCATTATCACTATGTTGCATCTCATCATGTTTCACTAGTCATGGTTGTACCCATCACTTTGCTCAATGTATACTGCAAAGTATCATCACGCTACACCACTATCATTAAGTTGCTCTTCATTACATGCTCCCATCACCAGGCTGCACTCGATCATTATGCAACACTATACTAACATGTTGCATCAACTGTTGTAGCCAACCATAATGCTTCATCAATATTATCCACCATGTGACCTTGTTGTCCCATGCATCTTTGCAGCACTATGTAGCCCAGTTGTCCCATGTATCTTTGCAGCACTATGTAGCCCAGTTGTCTCATGTATCATTGCAGCACTATATATCCCAGTGTCCCATGTATCATAGCTCCATCAAGCTCCATTGCCTAGCTATCCCAATTACTAGCACTGTTGTCCCTTCAACACTGTTGTTCCAAGTCTTCCTTTATTGTTTCTTATATTGTGACTGATTAGGGGGGGCATCTGGCAGTCCTTACACACCCATCTATCAGTCCACAAACAGCCCTCAAGGACTGCAGCATACCTCCCCTAGCACGCTGTTGTTTTGGGCATATTTGAGCCCTCAATTCACCTTATGCAAGTCCTAACTGTGATGCTATGGCTTGCGGCCTAGAACACAGTACTTATGTAGCTTACGGCCTGCACCATACAAGTATTAGTAGGGGTCTCCAACTCGGCTTTCCCAGCAAGTAATCTCGGCCTTCTTTCAGCAGCTCAGTGCCTAGTTTTAGCCCTTAAAATAGTCCCTAATCTCCTCGTTGTCTTGGCCTCTTCTTGCTCTTGCTAGGACTGTGGCTAGGGCTTGCTAAGGCCTCCCTCAACCTCCTTAATCTCCTCCACATCACGTTGTCCAGAACCTCCTCGGCCTTCTTAATTGCAGATAGGCTTTAGTGTTAGGGCAACGTAAGGACTTGCTGAACATTCCTCATTACCTTGGCCTCTTCTTGCTGCGGCTTATCCTCCTTCAACGGGATTTCTCCAAGGTATGCATTGCACTAAGGCATCCTTAGGACTACGGCTAGGGCATCCTTAGGACTGCGGCTAGGGCAGCGTTAGGACAGTGTTAGGGCAGCTTTAGGTTAGCATAGAGGTTCCTTCCATGGCTTTGCTAGCCTGTCATCTTTGTTGCAGCTAGGGCAGCCTCCTTTCCTCCAACATCTAGGGCTTCTTCCTCCTAGATTTCTCTCACACTAAAACCCAAGACAAGTGGAGAGAAATCAAGTGTGAAGTGTGTGTGAAATGACTCTCAAGTATACTAAAACGTTGAGCACATGTGGGGTTTATTTGGTTGTTGGCTGACCTTGACAAATTGACTTATAACACAAATAAGCTCATAACTCCATGAATACTTATCGGAATCAAATGATCTTTAGATCAATCCTACACCTCTCGATGAGAGGGATCCAAGAAAAATATCAACTGCCATAAATAAGATGACTCACATGGATTTTGGCCCTAGTTTCCAATTTTAACACTCCCTCTCAACTAGGGAGAACTCCATCTACTGATCCATCTGCCAGACTGTACTATCTTTGCCATCAGTGCCCTGCACTGCTCTGCTCTGCTGAACCATGAAGAAGAAGAATTGATCGAGAATGTCTCATACCATTCTCTATTGACCCAAAGTCAGTTCCATATGAAGAGAGTGTGTCATACCACTCTTACTCATCCCAGATCAGTTCCAAGAGAGTAAGTCATATCACTCTTACTAACTCGAAGTCAGTTTCATTGATCCCGAATCAATATCACAAGAGAGTGTCTCAAACCACTCATACTGATCCCAGATCAATAGAGGTCATCCTCGCATAGGGAGTACAATAGATACAATGATGCATCCATCGATAGTACTACTATGGTACCTAACCCCATTTCCCTGCTCATTGGCCAGATGAGAGGTACTTCCCATGAGTGCTAGACTACATGGGTAGGATGCCTCGACAAGAGAACCACTCATCTTGTCCCTAAGTCGCCACGGGGTATCACAGGGGAAGGCTGAGCCATTCACCTGTACACAGTGCACCATTAGGGGAGGGTGACTCGCCCTATGGTCGCTTGTTGCTCCAAGAAGTACCCCAAGCCCCCCGGAGCTCCCAAAGCTCAATGCACGCATCATGCAGGACCCTCATAAGAAGGTCTCTTCAACAACTCCAAGTCGTCCAGGAAAGTCACAAATTTGATCTTTCCCAGGGGCTTTGACAGAATGTTTACGACCTGTACATCAGTCTCAATGCGATGGAGCCTCCTCGCTCATCAACGTACCATATCCCAGATAATGTAGTATCTGATGTCTTTATGTTGGAGCAATCATAGAATACAGGATTCCTCAACAATGGAATCCCCCCCTGGTTGACACAAAAGATCACGGTGGTATCCATCATTAGTACAAATAGCTCACTGAAGAGCTTCTGCAACTAGGTAGCTTCACACGAGGTCATACTCGTAGCTATGTATTCGATTTCAACATGCTCAAAGCAACCGTCTTCTGCTTCCTGCTTATCCAGGATATCAAGCAGAACCCAAAGGGAATCAGCACTCCAAAGTGCTCTTGAGATCCTCCACACTGCATGCTCTGTCATCATTCGAATAATCATGCAGCTTCACATTTCCAGCAGTGTATCTCAATCCATGAGAGATTGTGCCCCAAAGATATCTCAGAAGATTCTTGTAACCAATATAGTGAGGCTCAACCAAAATATGAGCCCAACATGCTAACTGCAAAGCATGTATCCAGACGGAAGTTCACCAAGAACATCAATGCGAATGAGTTTATGAAACTCTGAGGCATTTCCCAAATCTGGTCCGGCATCACTACATATAACTTCTGAAAGTTAAGATCCTCGAGGTAGTCATGGGCTTGCAATTTACCATTCCACATCCAGAATCCAACTCCCCCTTACTTCTGCAAATGAGAGGGTCTGCACCTGTCAGAAATAGGTTGTCCTCAGAAGGTGCCGGTATGAGAGGTCTATCATCCATAACCTTCGAGCAATGGGTTGGATCGGCTTCACTCTTAGCGAATCTCAGCTTCATCAGATAGCTATCGGTCCTCTCATACTAAGCCTGGGGTGTTATGCCTCAAGCCATAGAGGGCTTTCTTCCACCTGCATACATGAGATTCCCGATCATGAATCTCAAACCCCTCGGGTTGTTCCTAACCTGTGCACCTGCGACATGAGGGGAATGGTCCCCTTGTAAGATTTTCCTTCGATACATCTCGGACATGTACCTTCATGCTCTTCTTGAATTCAAGCATCCCTATCATCATCTGACTCACATCGGGTAGGGTCCCATAATAAGTAGACCTCCGGTACTATAAATGAGATATGTCAATTGACATGATCCCTAATGAACCATCCTACAACTTGATACAAACACTGAACTCAAAAGCATCTTTGAAAATTCCATTTTCAAATATGTACCTTTCCATCGATGAATGTAACCCTGAAACCTTTGACTTCCATTTCCGAAATAGACACCAGGTTCTTCTTGCGATCATGTACACAAAAGAGATTCTTGTAAATGAATCGAGTTACCCTCATTCAATTGAGGGGTAATATTCCCTACACCCTTTCCAGGATAGGTGGCATCGGCTCCAAGTATATTCCCATGATTGTTTCCATCTCCACTAAATTAGAGAAAGCACCCTTCTATCCGATGAAGTGCCTTGAAGCACTACAATCAATAAGCCAAATTCCCAAAGAATCTGAAGGAGGGGGCCAATACAAGATAACGCTTCTTTAGCTTATCAGAAACAACATTTGATTCTTCATACCTGGGGTTCTTGCTTTCTTTGAAGAGTCGGTTGTTTCTTTGATGACCTGCATTACCTGTCATTCCTCCTATCATTGAAGATGTCCCTGGAATGATTGTTATCATCATCAAGTGATGTGTCCCTGCCATTCGGACATTCCTTCGCGTAATGGCTGAACTTATTGCAAGCAAGGCATCTGCCTTTCCTTCCACCCTGAGATCCGGACTTCCATTGAAGTCATGGGTAGGTAGGCCATCAGAAGCTTCCACTACGCAATTCTGATAATATACTCTACTTCGACTTCACCCTTGGTGAATTTGAAGAGGGATGAGGAATCCACTGATCCTATTGTCCTTTCCCAACTGTGTTCGGTGATTGCTCTTTCACTCTTGCTTGGGCTTTGTCTTCACCTCAGCTCTGATACCATGTTAATTTTAGGTATGTTCTATGCTTAGAGCAATTTATTTCAATTTTCGCAGTTAGCTC
>APFE030859960.1:63415-170059 GCA_000404065.3 Pinus taeda | reverse complement strand
GTAGCTGAACTCAGTTGAACACATACTACTTCAATTGATTCTCCATCGCCTTGCTGCACCTATCAATGTGTTGCTCCTCATCATCATGTTGCACCTTACTGTGCTACACCATGTTGTACCCATTATCACTATGCTGCATCTCATCATGCTACACTAGTCATGGTTGTACCCATCACTGTGCTCAATGTACACTGCAAAGTATCATCACGATGCCCCATTGTCATTAAGCTGCTCTTCGTTACATGCTCCCATCACCAGGCTGCACTCGATCATTATGCAACACTATACTAACATGTTGCATCAACTGCTATAGCCAACCATAATGCTTCATCAATATTATCCACCATGTGACCTTCCTGTCCCATGCATCTTTGAAACACTATGTAGCCCAGTTGTCCCATGTATCTTTGCAGCACTATGTAGCCCAGTTGTCCCATGTATCTTTGCAGCACTATGTATCGCAGTTGTCCCATGTATCATGGCTCCATCAAGCTCCATTGCCTAGTTGTCCCATTTACTAGCACTGTTGTCCCTTCAACACTATTGTTCAAAGTCTACCTTTACTACTGCTTATATTGTGACTAGTTAGGGCATCTGGCAGCCCTTACACACCCATCTATCAATCCACAAACTAACCTCAAGGACTACAACATACCTCCCCTAGCACGCTGCTTTTCTAGGCATATTTGAGCCCCACCTTACGCAAGTCCTAACTGTGATGCTATGGCCTGCAGCCTAGAACACAGTACTTATGTAGCTTACGGCCTACACCATACAAGTATTAGTAGGGGTCTCCAACTTGGCTTACCCAGCAAGTAATCTCGACCTCCTTTTAGTAGCTCGGTGCCTTGTTTTAGCCCTTAAAATAGTCCCTGATCTCCTCATTGTCTTGGCCTCTTCTTGCTCTTGCTAGGACTACGGCTAGGGCTTGCTAAGGCCTCCCTCGGCCTCCTTAATATCCTCCACATCATGCTGTCCAGAATCTCCTCAGACTTCTTAATTCCGGCTAGGCTTTAGTGTTAGGACAGCATAAGGACTTGTTGAACATTCCTCATTACCTTGGCCTCTTCTTGTTGCGGCTTATTCTCCTTCAACGAGATTTCTCCAAGGTATGCGTTGCACTAGGGCATCCTTAGGATTGCGGCTAGGGCAACGTCAGGGCAGCTTTAGGTTAGCATAGAGGTTCCTTCCATGGCTTCGCTGGCCTGTCATCTTTGTTGTGGCTAGGGCAGCCTCCTTTCCTCCAACATCTAGGGCTTCTTCCTCCTAGATTTCTCTCACACTAAAACCCAAAACAAGTAGAGAGAAATCAAGTGTGAAGTGTGTGTGAAATGACTCTCAAGTCATCTCCTTTTATAATAAAACGTTGAGCACATGTGGGGTTTATTTGGTTGCTGAACGACCTTGACGAATTGTCTTATAACACAAATAAATTCATAACTCCGTGAATACTTATCGGAATCGGATGATCTTTAGATCAATCCTACACCTCTCGGTGAGAGGGATCCAAGAAAAATATCATCTTCCATAAATAAGATGACCCACATGGAGTTTGGCCCTAGTTGCCAATTTTAACAAGATCTCATGTACCTTAGCCTCTCCACCAATTTTCATGGCTAGAGCACATCCGATACTACCAAAAATCAACACTCCCTCTTAGTGAGGAATGTGCTCTAGTAATGCTTCACCATAGAAACATCACACTGATATTCTATATCGGTACCTATGTTGATGCTTGGCCTTCTACCTCACATCCTATGCACTGTTGCTTCCTGTATTGATGCCCATGACAATGCGACTGCCACTGCTACATTTGCACTGCAGCTCCCTCTCAACATGTTGCATCATGTTGCCCATAGCACTGCCACTGCTAACTGTTGCACTGCAACTCAGTTACCGAGAAATAAGTAATTGACTTCACCCAAACACTGACATCCTGGTCAGTCTGGAAGCCTCGTGATGTTGAAGCTACCTCTATTGCTATCCTGTGCTCCCTCTGCTACCACTGCGCTGCTGCAACCTCTTTTGTGCCTCTCGCACTGCTGCAACCTTCATTGCGTTGTTACAGACTTCTGCACTCTAGCACTGCCTTGTCACTCCATCACACCTTGCTCCACCCAACACCTGTCATCATGCTACTGTCGTTAAGGGCACCTGTAGTCGGATGTGATCCAAGAGTTTGGGCACCTCAAGGATCCTGCCCCTATTATGTAGTCCCCCTGACTACAACTCGATGTCACCCCACCTCTTCTCTAGAGGTGCATGAGCACTCATGGCACAATTGTCATCAGTCTCGACCTCTTTCTCCACCTTAGCTGGAGCTTCCTTTGAATCGGAAGTTTCTCCCTTGCCTTTCTTCCTGAGACACTGAGACGCATAATGACCCAACTCCCCACAATTGAAGCACTTGACCTTGGAGACATCCTTCTTCTTCCTCTTTCCTTGTTGTCTCGTAGATGCTAGAGTCGCATCCTCCTCCTCCTCTTTCTTGACTCGAGCTCCCTTACCACTACTCCCCGCCTTGGTCATCCTCCTAATCGCTTCCTGTCGAAGAGTTGTCCACATCTCTTCCCAACTGGGAAGAGTAGCCCTGCCCAAAATACTTTGGAAAAATGTCTCCCACTCCTCGGAGACTGCATTTAGGGTAGTCCTGACCATAAACTTTGGATTCGATGTAGATCCCACAGAAATAAGTTGGTCGCGAATCTCCTGCAACCTGAGAAAGAATGGATATATCTGCTCTCCCTTATGCATTTGATATGACCTCAATTGATTCTCCAATAACATCTTTCGCTGCATGGAAGAGCCCTGGTATAAGGTGGTCAAGGTGTCCCACATCTCCTTTGTTGTGTTCTTCTCAGCAATATGTGGTATGACATGATCTTTGAACCCGTCTAGGATCATGCACTTCATCATCGCCTCCTCTTACTTCTCATTCTCAGCTGGGTAAACTGGGATAGCCACTACTTTCTAGGCAAAGTCCTTGATGCGATGTCAATCCAGGACTGCCAGGATCCTGGCCTTCCAGATGACAAAGTTGGAAGCTCCGTCCAACCTGTCCTGATCCCTCAGTCCGTTCACTGCCATTTCAGCTCCTCTTCTGGACTCCCTCTAAGTCCTGGTTTCCCTTCTGGAAATCCTCTAGCCAGTTGTTGAACCGCTCCTCTCCAATCCTCCTTGCAACTGCAACTTGGATTTGGATTCCTTGGCTAGAAATCTATTGAGGTAGTGATTCCCTCTACCTTGGTTTTGTCTCCTTAGACACTGTTCTGTATCGACAGAAATAGCATCTGAATCTCCTCAAATCACAATCTACCCACATCTCCCCAAGCCCTGGCAACTGAAGAAACTGAGGCTTTCAAGCTCTGCGCAATCCTGGCAAAGGCTGAATCTACTCCTCCAGCCAACTGCGTCAATCCTACCTGGCTGAGGAGGATGACGTGGCTCTTTGTGAGCCTCTTCTACCTCACTCTGCCTCTGCTCTAGCCTTTCCCTTAGCTCGAAATGATGATGCAAGCTCTGCGTCACTTCTTCTCTTGCTGCTTCTGCTCTGGAACAGCGTTGTCTCTCGGGACAACTGCTTTTGCTGCAAATTTTCAGCTTTTCGTTAGTGTCTTCAGTCACCTATGATCTGCAATCGCTCTGATACCATGTGGAAATTTCTAAGTTTGACACATCAGAAATCCTTACTGCATTATGTGGTTTATTATCTCCTACTTGTTCTTTCCATTAACAAGTTATTTATTAATATAAATACCGAAATAAACACAAATTCAGCGTTCACACATGCAGATCAACAACTGAAATGAACTAAGACAACACAAGGGACACTGTTATTTTTGGACAATCATCCCCGGAAAAACCCAATGCGGGAAAACCAATGCAGCAGATATGAGGGTTTTATTATTATGTACTTTTCTGAATACAACTAGGGTGCCAGAAATGGCTCACCCTTCAGAGATTTTCCTTGGCAGAAGTACCTTACTCCGGAGACAGATATTCGAGTTCATCAGTAACCGGATGATGATTCTCAAAGTGACTTCGATTGTTCCTAAGCTTGACAGAGAAAGTTGCTCCAAGCTTCTCTCTGGAGCCGTGTCACCCTCTACGGATTTGCGTCTGCCTCTTAGCTCTCAGTCTGCCCCACAAAAACACCACAACACAACTTTTTTCGCCTGGCGTAAGCTCTTCTAGCCTTTGCGTCAGCTTCTCGGCCTCCTACGTCCTCAACATTCGCCCTCCAAGCCTTTGCGTCAACTCTGTGTCAGCTCTAGTTATCTCTGCATCAGCCCAGGCTACCTCTGCGCTGTCTCTCCGACACTATCTCTGCCTCTCTACTATGCATTCTCGGCCTTTTGCCAAACTGCCCCTCACTGCAACAGATCACTAACTCGATTTCTAAGCAAACCCTACCCCAGAAAATCGAATTGACTGATCAACTTGGTGTGTCTCCAACTGACCCTCAAGCCTCCTCTTATACTGTCTATTGACGATTCAACGACCAAGATTAAGGCCCTAATCAACAGCTAAGATTAGATTTGGCTTGACCCTCGTTATTTAGAACTTTCTCACCCATATTATATTAATACACATTAATATTTTAATTTTCCCAAGTTCAGACTTAGGACCTCATTAAAAATATTAATTATTTTAATATCTCTCCATCCGGGTGGAATTTCCCCAAATGGTTTCTAGGTCTTGGAGATCTCATGTGCCTTAGCCTCTCCAACAATTCTCATGGCTAGAGCACATCCGATGCTACTAAAAATCAACACTGTTGTGAAACAGGGCACTGGAAAAGGCCAAAAGAAGTGTGGGAGGAAAGAATCTACATTTTTTGTTCTTCTACAAAAGTGGAAACAGAAAATCATTTCATTTTAGAATGTGAGACCTTCAAAGACAACAAGGAAAGTTATGCAGATATATTGACAGCTAGCTCTTGGGATAATCTATTTAGTGAGGGGTTTGTCGAGAAGCTTGGAGCATTTATTGTAAAGCTTCATAGAAAAAGGGTTGAATACATCAAGCAAATGAAGAAGCAATCTGTCCCATAAGATATCTTTAGCCTTGTGGACGTTAAAATAATTGCTTTCTTTCTTTCTTTCTCCTCCATACAGCTAAAATCCAATTTCACCATTGCTACGACCAAGCGAATTAGACTGCCACTGTGCAAAATCGCGGGATGGTGCTTAGTCACAGCTTAGACATGTTGTGCGAACAATTTAATTAAGACATAGCCATGCATGCAAACACAGGGGAGTCACATCAAGCAAGGACTGCATCGCATTATTTTTCAGAAGGTCGTCATCAAAATTATCAAAGGGGAGCCGAGAATATTATTTTTGGAGTGCGATTGATGGCAAGAGACGCTGAATCTCCAGAGCCAATGCATGGATCGACCTCAAGCTCTTAAATTGTAAAAATGTTGTTCGTTGGGCTCCAAGCAGATCACTCTTTGTATGTAGATGAGTAGTTGTACGCTGGTTTATTAAATTTCCTATAGATCGTGGATTCAAGAAACCAACAAAGGACACGTCAAGCCAATTGTCGGATGGAAGATCGAGCTCATAGTTTACGTGTGGAGACGGCTTATATCACTTAAAAGATAGACCAAAGATTTTCACATTGTATTGGGTACACGCAGGTGTCATATAATTAAGTTGGTGCTTTATGTGCACCCTGTAACATTGATTACAAAGACGGATTTCTCCTTGGTAGACCAAGTTGTTCAAGAGATGGGTTCTAGATCCAAGTGGCAGTGAAGAAACATGCCAAATTCAAGTGTCGAGAACAGAGGAATTTTAGACTAACGTGTTTTGCATTTGGGATCAAGATTGTTGACAATGTTATGCCTAGTGCATTGAATCTTTCATGAGTAAGTATGTGTTGTTGTATATTTGTTGACAATATTTTTGCAGGGGCTTGTGGGGATTTGGGTGGCAATACCTGCTCTTAGTATGTCACGTCTACATTCTGTAGCTGGGTTATATAAAATTTTGTAGTTGTATGCACTCTGTACTTCTATGTCAATGGCTGTAATGGTGAATATATGACTAGTTTATTGTTGTAGAGGGTTGTATTTGACAGAGCTAGGAGTAAGTTGCTGGCAGCTAAGGGTTTATTTTTGACATATTGGGGCTAATTAATTCTGATGTGCTAAGGTCTATATAGTCATGGTGTTCATGAAGAATTACTATTGTATGGTCGTATGCCCATGATATAATATTACTATGTGCACTGTATAGTCATAGTCGGGATATGTTCATTATTGATGCATGTATTGCTGGTCGGAATGAGTGGAGTCATAGTCCTGATGCCATTGAGTCAAAGTATTGTGGCACCATCATCATTGTAAAGCAGTTGGTCACTTATAGTATTATAAAAATAGCTTGATGTACTTGACTTCAATGGAACTAAAATATGGATCAAACTTTCATAAATTCCCTTAATAAACTGGCAGCAACCATCAACCGATTCCTTTCCAAAGGGATACTTTCTATGCTACAACAAGAGCATCCACAAGAAGAACATGAATTAGGGCCCAAAATTTATGCACTCGGAATAGAATTGAAATACATGAGGGTCACAATGAAAGCTCTTTTCATACTAGAATAACTGGATGCATTTATTTCCAAAGTACACCAGTTAGACGGGAAGAAACTAATTTGGGCCCTCAAAACAGCTATGTTAGCCCTAATACAACACAAGTTCTTGGAGTACCCTTGTGAAGGGGTCACACTTCCAGTTGCCTCCTGTCTCAGCAATATCATAATGCTGACCACACCTATACCTCCTTACAGTGATGACATAATGAGGAGAGTCTTTAGACTAACAGTAGAGACCTTTCGGGATTTGGATAGCAGTGAGGGTCCTAATTTTGGGAAGAAGCTTGACATTCTAGAAGCCATGACCCTGGTTATATCTCATGACATCATGCTTGATTTGGAGTATATGATGATCTGATCCTGCAAATGTTTCAATGCTTCTTCAGCATTAAGAAACATCATGTTGACACAGTTATAGATCACATGGTGTCCATTTTGTCCTTGTGCATGGAAGCCATGATGCCATTTGCAAAAGATTGCGAACTAGATTGTTGGCCATTTGGAGGAGAGAACAAATGGTCTCATCTGCTACTTATCAACTAGTCGAAAGGTTGGTTGAGTAGAACATTGGGTTGTTCAGAAGACAATTGACCAGGGAGGAGCTGCTCAGGTTTGGTGGATCATGCAGCAAGAATGAGCTGAGGAGGAAGGGAATTTGCATCATCTGCAAGAGACCTTGGGGACCTCACCACTCATGCTTGAGTGACACTGAGGAGATGGCAAAGGTAGAGCAGGGGGAGATTCCTTCTGACTTTAAGGGTGAGGATTCTTCTTTGGACGAGTTTATGGGTTCATAAGAGGATGCCTCTGAGGAGCATGAGTCATGTGGAGTTGTTGACAGCATGCCAGATTTATATTCAAGTGTGTATGGTGCGCAATCAATGGACCCTATGGGAGACATTCAGGATGATGAGTCACCATTGATGATTCAACATGAGCAGCATATGTTGGAGCATGAGTCAGCTGAGGAGGAAGATGTGCACAGTATGCACGATGAGCCTCTTGGGGAGAGTCAATTGGAGGATCAGATCAAGCCCGTGATGGAGGAGGATGAGCAGCCACACTTGGGGTCAGCCATTGATGAGTAGGCAGACATACAGACAGTGAGCAGGGTGGCAATATTTACAGACACTTGTCCTTAGGAGGTGTTGGAGCCTAACAATATAGTTTTGCAAGAGATTGTGGATTGGAGGAGCGTGGAGTTTCCTATCAGCCGAGGAAGATGGCAGTGCATCCATCTTTGGGTCTACCCATTGATGAAGTGTAAACAGATGTGGCAGACAGGAAAGCTGCAGCGTTTTCAGGCAACAACCCTCTCCAGGAGTACATAGACAGGGCTTGTAGCCCAGCTTGCCCACTTTTGCCCATTATAGGGAGAGGGGCAAGATTTCTTGGACAGATTTTGTTGGTTGACCGGGCAGAGCATCAAGAGTTGAGCATGGACCAGTATCAACCTAGTAGAGTATTCCTTGCATAGGTGTCCATACATTAAATTGGCAGGAGATCATGAGTCGGTATCCTATTAATGGTACAATATTCTTAGTCAGGGGACCCTTAGACATGACAGATACTACATGCTCAGTCGGCAGCGGGATATAGGTCGACATCTCTTCAGCGTTTTACCCCAACATCAGGAGAATGGGGTTCGACTTGGATTGAGTCAAGGATTGGACTAGAGAGAGGTGATGAGTTGGTATTCAACTAAGGGAGCAGTAGCCATAGTTGAAGACAAAGCACAACTAGAGCCATGCGATAGGGGTGCTGATGAGTGGCCATGGTGGCATTGGATCCAGGAGGATCTGTTGATGGTAGGTCGAGTCAAGGTTTAGTTTGGGATCTGAGCATTGAGGGATCCGTTCTTGGTTGGGTGGCACGGAGGTATGGTATCACCCAGTGGTTTGTATGGGATCCAGGTACTAATTGTCAGTTGCACGAGACTGCCAGATTGGTCGACAGATATGGATTGCTTGAGGACAAGCAATCTTGGGGCGAGAGGATTTGTGATGTTCTTTTTTCTAGTGTTCCTTATGGCATGGTTAGGATGGACTTTCAGAGTTGGGGGCACACAGATCACAGGTGCATATTGGCGTCATCAGTGGGCCTAGGAGCTTTTGGAGGGGTTTTGAGGAGTTTTTATGAGATTCGATGGAATTCACTTGGTATATTCTATCATCCGCATAGTTTGCCTTTTGTTCTGTTGCATTCCCATTTCCGACAACTTTCAAAAAACAAAGTTATTAATGGACCTGACTCAATTAATTACGCTTAAGGTGGCACTTCGGGAGGAATACTTGGCAGCTCGTTGGAACCAAAACGAGAAGATCTACAAGATGGAATGGGAAGGGATTTTCAGTTACTTGAGGAAGCATGGTGGCCAATTTACCATTTTCCCACATTAAAAAAGATATTTTAATTAATGGAAATGTGTTCATTGATTAAAATAATAATAAAACATGAGCTTCTAGAGGGGTCCATCAGATCTATAAAAAGGGGAGGCCATTAGAGGACATATTGGATTTGATCTTCTTCTTGTATGAGAGGTTTGGGAACCCGGTTCTCTACTTCATTAGCAGCCCCAGGACGGAAACTCTCGGGTCATTCAATAAGGTTGGGCAAGTACCCACCTTTCCTTGGTGAATTCATCCAAAATTCACGGGAGAGCTTAGCAGTGCAGTTCATGTCATTTTGGAGGGCTGGTGCAGTGCAGCAGCTTATCTTGAAGGCCAACTTTTCATCTCAGCTATTTTGGTTGTATATGCATGTAACCCCAGTTTATCTATTATAATAAAAGCTGAGATTGTTCCTGTTATTATGCCATATTTTCTTGATGATATACTTACATGGCAAATTTCTATTAAAAATAGATGGAAATTTATGTGGATAATTTTGATTGGGTTAAATTCCGAGAATCTGCAAAATTTTCCCGTTTGGGACATTACACAATTTGATCTGTCATATAAGACATGCAACACTTTGCATGAATTGCAATTAATTAGAATTAGATTCTATACAGCAAACTAATTAGAAGCACATGCACAGAAGTTAGATTATATTAAAGCACAACAGTCCAATTAGATTAGATAATAGTAGATAAATAAGAATAACTAATATTATATATGTACAAATATGCATGCTTTCATATATTCTACAACTAATTTGGCATTCTGGATGTTTTTATCAAATATAAATGCAATAATATATATATAGAGGGATGCTTCTGAGAAATTTTGGAAAATGATGCTCCCATTCTCAAAAATATGCCCGCTTTCTACCACCTTCATCCAGAATTTAAAGATGGAATGGAGCACGCGTGAGATCTCGTAACATGAAATGCTGACGAAGGCACTAGTTCAATTATTTTATAATATGCACTGCCAAAACAGATGGGTCATGTTTGACGAATTCATCTTTCAGGTTCTATTTATCTTGTGCTACGTTGGGTTGGAGTTTGAAAATGGCTCAAGTGACAATTTGATCTGTCACATAAGACATGCAACACTTTGCATGAATTGCAATTAATTAGAATTAGATTATATACAGCAAACCAATTAGAAGCACATGCACAGCAGTTAGATTATATTAAAGCACAACAGTCAGATTAGATTAGATAATAGTAGATAAATAAGAATAACTAATAATAGATCATCAAAACTTTCGCTTATATATGTGATTTCGTAAATGAATGAGAGAACTAATCTCCGGAAACCTTCATATGTATGGCTTTTCTTTCATCTATTTTTGCTTTGAAATTTAATTGTAGTATGCCACACCCTATGATAAACTTTGGAAAAGGAAAGATACAAAACCTTTGTTAATGTCGTCTAGATTGTGTTGAAATTCCAATGCTAGAGAGAATTTCTTTAACATGATAATTATTTGCGAAAATGTTCAGTGTTTTTCTTAGAATTTTTTCTTATTCATCAAGCAATTACCATTCAATACAAGAAAATAGAGTTTAGATTTTCTTTATTATTCATCAAGCAATTACCATTCAATACAAGAAAATAGAGATCATACAACAGACAAGGGACACAAGAGACACCAGAGATTAGGCAAGAGGCCAGCGCAAAACCCACAAGGGGAAAACCCATCAATGTTTTCCTTACAAATTCTTCGTCCTCAACAAGAAAAATCCAAGTCAAACTAACCAGTGCCAAATCATCCCTCCAAACTCTACAAAGTCAGCCCTCCAAATTCTGCCTTTTTGTAGCTTGCATCAACAGAGATAGTAGCCTTCCCATAGCTCAGATTACACTGAGATCTGGTCCATCAAAAATAACTTGCATGTCATAGAAATCTGGTCCAACAGAAAGCTTGCATGTCACAGAGATATGGTCCAACAGAAACTCGCATCAGAGAGGTATGTCATGTCACAGAAACTTGCATTTATTGCAGAGAATTTACTACTGAGGAACTCGCATCATTACAGAGATTCTGTACATGTGGAAACTCAAAACATCACACAGATACTGTCACTCCTGCAGCTCGTATTCTTCAAAAATAATGGTCTTCCTGTAGCTTGTTTTCTCACAGAAACTTAGTGTTTTTATTTAGCTCATGTACCACAGAAAAGTAAGCCTCAGATGTCCAAATTTCCTTTCACATATGTGCATCGAATTGATTGCCAATTTGCCAAGTGAAGGCGTATTTCTTCATGTGAAAGATCACGTCCTTTGAGCAGGCCGACTTGTCTGTTGGGAGGACCAACTTGGCAGATTGGAGATACAAATGACACTAACAAAAATTCAAGTTTTCTTCTTTTCATAGGGCCATGAAGAACATGCCTTTTGACTTTTTCTTTTGAACAAAATAAAACATAAAGAACATGCTATAAAATAATAATAATTTTCCTTTTTTGTTTTCACATAAAATACATTGATATAATGACATTTATGAAGACTGAACCTAGTTATCCAACAAATTGATTATCTGTTTGGGAAATTAATGTTGAAGAAGCAAATTCTTAAAAATCAATTACAAAGAGATTTCTTGAACATATGCCATGCATTTTCTGTATGTGTGTTTGAGTTTCTGTAATCATACATATGGGTTTTTGTGTACATATATGCATGTATGCTTTTCTTTGGGAAAGAGAGGCTCGGAAGAAAGAAAAAGAACCTTTTCTGCTTTGTCCATTCCCTTTGCCAAAAGATCATCAATCATAGCATGCCAAATTCTTTGCCCTCTAAAATAAAGACCTGATACCTAATACAATAACCGAGGAAAAAAATAGTTATCACAAATATATGAAATTGTTTTATCCTGAACAGATCAAATACTTAGAAGGAGAATGATATTCAAATTTAAGCTAAGAGAACGTATCAATAATTTTTCTTAAAGATACATATCTTTTTGTCATTTTTTAAAGATTTCATAGATCTGTAAGTCCTAGCACACACAATGAATACAGAATGGCAATCAACATTATAAGGAACCTCACAGCATATAACAACTTCATACAATTAATATTTCGTTTATGATAGAGTCCAAGTCTACAATATCCTACATCTCATAATGGCCTTGTGTATATTATGCTGTTGTTGAAGGAGATGGATTGAGTTAACACTTTTCTACCTTCATCGTCTTGATAATCATTATTTTCTCTTTCCATGATGCAAGTTTCTTTAATGAATAAATTTGAGACCTATATGCCAAGCAAGCTTCAGAGAAGCTAATAAACAACCATAAGGGTTGCACACCTCTTAACCATCTCTCCTTTAAATTCAATATAGCATATTTATCTTTGCTCCAAGTTAGAGATCATCAGAAGGAGCAATTTGAAGGGATTTTTAATAAAGCTTGGAGATCATCAAAAGCAGCAATATGAAGGGATTTTTTATAAAGCATATAATGTATTGACAATTTAGCATAGAAAATATACAATTGGCATTATGAGTGCAAAATCTACTGCCAAGACTAAAAAGCTATCAGTAGGTTTAGGACCAATAGGACTAGGTAGAGAGGCCACCTAGATGTGTAGTTAATGTAGATAGTTCAGACTCTAACATTATTTAAAACAATTTTGTATCGTGTATCAAGGAAAGTTATTAACTGTTTTAATCGATAATCTTAGAGTCCTCCAAATTTTCTAAGGTGTAATTACGTAGCATTGTTATGTCTTTTGTAGGTTTAAAAGGATTAATCGGGATAATAAGAAAAATAGGATATGTGTTACAATCAATTGGTAGCAATCAAAAGAATTCTACGTGTTAAGAAGGATATGTTATCATTATGAAATGTAGAGGTCCAATGTTTGTTGAGTATTCTTGCAGATGATACCTTGTTTGGGATAAAAATAGGCTTGGCCAATGAACTATCACCGAGGTCTATTTTCATTTTCATTATGTTACCTCCCAAATTCATACTTAATGATAAAATCCCGAATCCACAAGGTACAACCCAAGGGGAAACTACTAGGACGGTCACTGCTATCACTAGGAAACCTATCCTCTCTCTTTTGGTTGGCCCTTCTCCAAATCAAGGGGGTATCCCTAGGTAGTAGGATTACTAAAGCTATAATGAATGAAGCTCAAAGGTGATGTTGAGAGAGAGCTCTAGCAAAACAATGTCTTTTTTGTAGTTTTAATGGAGTAAAAGAATGATGAACAGATCAAGAGATTAGTGCCAACGCAACAAGGGAAAGATGGATTCAAGAGGCAAATCCATGAGGGAAAGCTCAATAAAGGGCAAAGACTACAAGGGCTACAATTTGCATACCACAAGAAGAAGTTAACATTGCTAAGGAATGCTAGTAATGGAATGCTAAGATGGTTTTGAAGTGCCACATCAAAACTTTACACGTGAAATGTGTCATACCATGAAGTATTAACCTAGCAACCACTCAAGTAGATATAGCATGCAAAAGAATAATTGATAGACAAGATAACAAAGGGTCAAAGGGTGGGAAATTGCTCACATAAAAATCCTTCCAATTTGATAAATATTTCTTTCACCAATGGTCAATCAAGAGCAAGTATTAGCAACTCACAAATCATATGCAACAACAAAAAGTATTAGAACAATACCCACACCTTGATAGGAAAGAAACCCCTACACTTCACATATGCTCCAAGAAAGATATATCCATTTAGCTCCAAAGAGGGAAACTCCAAAAATTCAACCACAACTACAATTGGAGAGAGCTACTCTTTAATAGAGTCTAGCTCCATCTCCTTTTACAATAAAATAATAATTGTTTTCCTAGATAGACTGCTCTCTCTAAGGAATACAACATATAGCCTCTTCAACAACTTTATCGCTAAAAGAAGCAATGATTTGTTGAAATTCACTTTCTTGAAGAAGAATCAATAAAATATGCTAGGGAAATAATACAGTGATAGTATCATGTAATCGTCTCTATGAGACAAGTCAACAGTAGTAAAATAAAGGAGTTGTTTATGCAACAACCTCCATAAAGCTCTCCAGCATGAAACATCTTGTCAATAGTGCATAAAAATGTGCCATGTAGCCTCAAGGGATAAGACACTCTACACCTTGGGAATACATCAATAATAATCCCTCCAAATAACCAAAGCACTCGAGCAATAAAGATGGGGCACTTAAAATGAGTGATCAAAATGCAAACAGGAATTTTTCAACATCAATTTTTGAAAACATCATAACTCTTATTATTGTTGAAATTTCTATTGTGACTACAATTTGGAAATCTCCTAGCCACTATGCTTCTAATGGCATTGATCTACCAAAATAGGCACTCTATAAAAAAAAACTACTCTTGAAGCTAGGATGTCCTTCCTCAAAATATGCAATAAAACCCTAAATCTAGGGTTTTGAAACTCAGATCTCCTCCAATGTGGGATGTGTATCTCTCCAAGGTGAGACATCCTCCTCAAGCTTATATATAAGCATAATAAGGTTCCAATAAAGGTGGTAATCCCCACTAGTAAGCATTGACATAACTGCAAGCAACATCCACCGATCAAAATCGTCATCTAGGGCATAAAACCATGAAAACTCCTTTCAATAAGTAAGAAAAGGAATGGAATATAACCTCTAAAGGCATATGTCTGCTCAAAGTAGGGTTTGAATCAATTGAAACCTCTAGTGATAACATGTGTGAGACCTTTACGAGAAACATCCCATCAATTAAGGCATGGAAGAGTGCAAAGCACAATTGAATGATAGATTTCTTCCTCAAAACAAGTGGGAAGCAAGTGGACCCATGAAATAAGACATCAAATCTACAAAAAGCACATGTGAAATTCCTTCAATGTTCAACAACTCCATAAATAAAGATGGTGGTCCCTCCACTCAGTAAATAAGACTATCCCTCAACATGTGTGTGTATACTATATACCTCCACATATGCGCCATCAAGAATGAAACAAGGGAGCACTCCTCATGTAATGGTAGTCCACATAATTAAGCATTCACCCATATGCGAAGAATCTCCAACCAATCAAAACCATGCAAAGCTCGTTGTTGAAAAGGATATCTTACTAGGAAATAGTGCAAGTGAGGAGTGTTCACTTGAAACCATGTGCCAATGAATTTAGGGTGCTCTATCAATGGAAAATAACGCCATGAAAGTTAGGGCATTCTTGTACTAAGGCTTCAATCATTCGGCCATGTAAAATATACCTAAATGAATGTGAGAATAGTGCCCTACACCATTTTGAGGTCAACAAATGATGATGCTATTACAATGCTAGATTAGTCCAAAAGTGTTGGGGAACTCCATCAAGGGGAGTCATACATCAACATGTGTCATCAATCACCCAAATAATCATAGGCACTCTGCAACCAAGCCTACTTGCATGGACGGAAAGAAATCACCAAGATAACCAAAGCATTAACATCATCAAGCCATCCAAGACTACATCACCAATAGTCTCATCAAATGTCATCACAACCCCTAGGGTATCTAAAGATCAACCTATAAATATGCATTTTCAATGAAAGTAATGAGTACTAAAAAAATTCACTAGTATATGCTTCACGCAAAATGAGGGGTAACTGCTCACTCCAACCTAAGGCCATATGCTCTTCTTGGATATACATGGGAACCTCAAAATCTGATACATACTTGATGTTGATTTTTGGTAGCATCAGATGTGCTCTAGCCTTGAAATTTGGAGGAGAGGCTAAAGCACATGAGATCTCCAAGACCTAGAAATCGTTTTGACAAATTTCACCCAGATGAGGAGTTATTAAAATAATTAATATTTTTTATGGGTTCCTAAGTCTAAACTTAGGAAAATAAAAATATTAATAGGTATTAATAAAGATAAGGGTGAGAAGCTTCTAAGAGACGAGGATCAAGTCTATTTTAATCTTAGTCATTGGTTAGAGACTTAATCTCGGCCGTTGATTCATCAACAGGAAAAGTATAAGAGAAGACTTTAGGATCATTTGGAGATACACCGACAGATACTCAGTATCACAAGGAAAATCGATTCTCAAGTAAAGGAGATCAATTTTAGAGGGAGAGCTGCAGGGTGGAGGAAGAGGAGGGCATCAGTAGCAAGCAGTGACTGAGGAGGAGGTGATGCAAGGATAGTGGGAGACAACGCAGAGAGAGACGCAATCCAGAGGAGAGATGTAACCCTCACGCAGGCTAACACAAAGGGACGCAGAGCCACGCAGAGGTGGCGCAAGAGTGGGAGCAGGGTCTCCAAAGTATCAGAAAGTCTCAAAGGGAAAGTCTCAGGTGTTTACTTTCAGTTTCTCTGTAAAATCATTCCTTGTAAAAGCAATTATTGCTTAAGATTAATAAAGCCCTCATCTGTTGCACTAGTTTTCTCGCATTGGGCTTTGCCGGGAATAATTGTCCAAAAACAACTATGTTGATGTGATGGTTCTTGTGCATGTATTTTTCTCTGGGTAATTGTGTGATAACTACAGTAGAATTTATTTTAATATTTGCTGAAGGGATTTCGTAAATAACTTATTGTGAATAATAAGTAGATGAAATAAATCAGTTGCTGAAGTAGAATTTCAATTTAGAAATTTTCACATGGTATCAGAGCAGAGATCCGACAACAGGAGAGGAAAATCAACTATGGGTCAAAAGCATGATGCAGAGGCATCCACTCAAGGGGACGTGCAAATTTCCAGAAGAATTACGATTATTCTATGTTAGCTTCCAGATTGGAAGAAGAGGTCGCTTGCTTAGCTAGCTCTACCTCCTCTGAGGTTTGGTATATAGACAATGGAGCTACCTGGCATATGACAGGAATCCGAGAATGTTTTTCAGATTATCTGTAAGAGAGAATGAATTTTCAGATCACCATGGGAAATAAGGTAAAGTGTACTCCAGTGGGAAGAGGTATTGTAGTCTTTCAAACCGAAGCAGGAGAGAAGCTTCGAGCAACCAACGTGCTGCATGTGCCAAGAAAGGGGATGAACTTACTCTTTGTATCTCAACTTCAAAACAAGGGCTCTGACATTTTCTTCATTAAGGAGAAAGTATATATTAAACACCCGAGATGGATAAAGAAGGCCCAGATTGGAATCAGAAGTATCAGGTTGTACAGGTTGCAACTAGAATCACCAATGGCACTAATAAGCAGTAATGGAGACTAAGATTTGAATGAACTGTGGCACAGGAGGATGGGGCACTTACACCATGGGGCTCTGAGAATTCTCAGGAAAATAGTATTAGGAATTCCATAACTAAGTACTGAACGAGATAACGTATGCAGAGGGTGCGCTCTGGGAAAGTATGCCAAAGCAACATTTTCCAGAAGTAACAATAAGGCTAAGAGTGTGCTCGGATTGAAACACTCAAATATTTGCAAACCGATGTCCACAAAAGCTCTTAGTGGTGCTGAATACTTCGTCACCTTCATCGATGACCATTCCAGAAAGACTTGGATCTACTTTCTGAAAACAAAGGATGAGGTTTTTGGTCAATTCAAAGAGTTCAAGGCTCTAGTGGAGAATCTGACAGGAAAGAAGATAAAAGTGTTGCGCTCAGACAATAGTGGAGAGCATGTTGACAAGGACTTCACCGATTTTTGCGCTAAGGAAAGCATCAGAAGGGAGTGGACAGCTCCCTACAATCCGGAGTAGAATGGAGTAGCAAAAAGGAAAAACGAAACTATTATGGAAGCAGCTAGGGAAATGCTATATGATCAGGATATGCCTAAATTCCTGTGGGCAGAAGCATGTAGCACGATAGTATATGTCCAGAACGGGACTCCACACAGGGCATTGGGCAAAATCACTCCGGAGAAGGTCCTCACCAGGAAGACCCCTGAAGTCAGTGATTTCAGGATATTTGGGTGTTTAGCGTATTGTCGTATACTCGAAGAATAGAGA
Organism: Pinus taeda; assembly: GCA_000404065.3. Lineage (NCBI taxonomy): Eukaryota > Viridiplantae > Streptophyta > Pinopsida > Pinales > Pinaceae > Pinus > Pinus taeda. The sequence goes on along the minus strand of APFE030859960.1, from coordinate 152,171 downwards.
AAGAAATTAGATCAAACTGCTAAGAAAGGATATCTTGTGGGATATAGCAAGAATGCTAAGGCATATAGGGTCTATCTTCCAGGGAGTAGGAAGATAGTAGTTCGGCAAGATATAAGTTCATGGAGGACAGAGGTTTCAAGAAATCTCGAGAAATTCCTTCCGAGGAGCAGTCGAAAGATGAATCTTGGTGAGACGACTTCGACCAACGGAGACTAGTACCAAAAATTCTCCTGAAGACAACTTCAGAATAGGAGAAATCTCAAGAAGAGGAAGAGCTGATAGATGTGCCTACTACCAATGGAAGAACGAGTTGGGAACTCTGACAAATTCTACGGGATGCAAAGGACTTCATTGGTGCACACAAGAATAATAAAAGGGAGCAAAGACAGCCAGAAAGATACCAGGCCCTAGTAGCTCAGGTCGGGGAACCTTCTAGTTTTCAGGAGGTCTTTTAGCATCAAGTATGGGTAGATGCTATGGTGGAGGAATACAACTCTGTAATGGTCAATGATGTTTGGGAAGTGGTACCTAGGCCTAGGACAGGTCAGTGGTAGGTTCGAAATGGATCTACAAGGTCAAATATGTTGCAGAAGGTAGTGTGGAGAAATACAAAGCCAAGTTTGTGGCTAAGGGGTATGCTCAGAAGGAAATGATAGACTACGGCGAAACCTTCGCACAAGTAGCTAGGTATACTTCTATTAGAACTGTGATATCTCTTGCAGCACAGATGGGGTTGGAGATTCATCAGATGGATGTCAAGACGGCATTCTTGAATGGGGTAATAGAAGAGGAAGTATACATTGAACAACCAGAAGGTTTTGAGACACATGAGAAGAAATCTCATGTACGCAGATTAAAGAAAGCCTTGTATGGGCTTAAATAAGCACCTAGAGCATGGTACGGTTGAATTGATGGCTACTTGCAGAAGATGGGGTTCATCAAGAGTGACGCAGACCCTAATCTCTACTATTTTGTCGTAGAGAATGAGCCTCTAATCCTAGTGTTATATGTGGATGATCTTTTCCTGACAGGATCATCCAGGCTCATCAAAGACTACAAAAAGAACCTAGCCACAAAATTCTACATGAAGGATTTGGGACAGATGCATTATTTCCTAGGGTTGGAAGTTTGGCAGCAAAAGGGTGAGATCTTCCTTGGACAAGGGAGATATGCTACAGAGATCTTGAAGAGATTCAGGATGCAGGACTGTAGACCTATGGCTACTCCAATGATCACCAACTGGAAGAAGATTGATGCATCAGAAGATAAAGGCATTGATCCCACCTTGTACAGGCAGCTTATAGGGTCCCTGATGTATCTAGTCAATACCAGGCCAGAAACTTGTTATGCTGTAAACACCCTCAGTCAGTTCATGGTGGAACCTAAGAGGGGGACTGGGCAGCAGCCAAACATGCTCTCAGGTATATACAAGGAACAGTCGAGCATGGACTATTGTACACTTGAGGCAATGACATCAGGCTGAGTGAGTTCACTGACGGATATTGGGGTGGAAGTTTAGTAGATCTGAAAAGTACAACTGCGTACTGTTTCAACATTGGATCAGGAATGACCTCCTGGTGTAGTAGGAAACAGAATTATGTGGCTCTTAGCTCAGCGGAAGCAGAATATATGGCAGCTAGCACATCTTCGTGTGAAGCCATATGGCTTAGGAAATTGCTTGTGAATCTATTCAGGAGAAGGATGGAAGCAACCAGGATCATGTGTGATAATCAGAGTTGACCAGTGTGATGCTTCTGTGGTGAAGCATTGCTAGAGCACATTCCTCGCTAAGAGGTAGTGTTGATTTCTGGTAGCATCGAATGTGCTCTAGCCTTGAAATTTGGAGGAGAGGCTAAGGCACATGAGATCTCCAAGTCCCAAAAATCATTTTGAGAAATTCCACCCAGATGAGGAGTTATTAAAATAATTAATATTTTTAATGGGTTCCTAAGTCTAAACTTAGAAAAATAAAAATATTAATAGGTATTAATAAAGATAAGGGTGAGAAGCTTCTAAGAGACGAGGATCAAGTCTGTTTTAATCTTAGCCATTGATTAGAGACTTAATCTCCGTCATTGATTCATCAACAGGAAAAGTATAAGAGAAGACTTGAGTATCATTTGGAGATGCACTGGCAGATACTCAGTATCTCAAGGAAAATTGATTCTCAAGTAAAGGAGATCGATTTTAGACCGAGAGTTGCAGGGTGGAGGAAGAGGAGGGCATCAGCAAAAGGCAGTGACTGAGGAGGAGGTGACGCAGGGACAGTGGGAGACAATGCAGAGAGAGACGTAGTCTAGAGGAGAGACGTAGCCCTCACGCAAGCCGACACAGAGGAACACAGAGCCACTCTAAGCCACGTAGAGGTGACACAGGAGTGGGAGCAGGGTCTCCAAAGTGTCAGAAACTCTCAAAGGGAAAGTCTCAAGTGTTTTCTTTCAGTTTCTTTGTAAAATCATTTCTTGTAAAAGCAATTGCTACTGAAAATTAATAAAGCCCTCATCTGCTGCACCAGTTTTCTCGCGTTGGGTTTTTCTAGGGACAATTGTCCAATAACAATTGTGTTGATGTGATTGGTTCTTGTTCATGTATTTTTCTCTGGGTAATTGTGTGATAACTGCAGTAGAATTTATTTTAATATTTGTTGATGGGATTTCGTAAATAACTTATTCTGAATAATAAGTAGGTGAAATAAATCAGTTGTTGCATTAGAATTTCAGTTTAGAAATTTTCACACTTGCTATAAATGACCACCAAACTCAAGCAAAAACATGTGGCAGGATGAATCCATATCATCATCCCTAAACACCACATCATAAGTTTATCATAGTCCACTACATCCACAATAGCTCAAATTTGGAGAATTTGAAGAGGGATGAGGAATCCATTGATCCTTTTGTCCTTTCCCAACTGTCTTCTCTGATTGTTCTTTCATTCTTGTTTGGGCTTTGTCTTCACCTCAGCTCCGATACCATGTTAATTTTAGGTATGTCTTATGTGAGAGCAATTTACTTCAATTTTTCACTTTAACTCAATATTAATTCCAGATTATTAATCACATTTAGCTTAATAGTAAAATGCAGATAGAACATAAATATAAATTGCAAAAGACAAGCCAAGACAAGAGGACACAAGATGTGGCGCCAGACAGGGACAAACCCCAATGTGGGGAAACTCTTGATCAATTCTTATTATATGTTCTTCAATAGTTCAACAGAGAGAGAGATATTATGTATACATCATAAGTCAACATTTTGACTTGTCATAATAAGAGCAAAGATCTTCTCTAAGAAGATGACATATGAGGTAGCTGATCCGAACACAGGTGATTCCATCACCTTGTTGTACCTGTCACTATGCTACACCATGCTGCACCATCACACCATGTCCATCATCACTGTGTTGCACCATGTTGCACCATCACTGAGCTGTACCTCATCATGTTGTACCCAACATGCTGCTGTTCATCATCATGCTGCACTATGCATCACTGTATTGTGCACTATGCTGCACCTATTCACTGTTGTACCCATCACTGTGCATTATGCTGCACCAATGATTGTTGTACCCATCACTGTGCACTACGTTGCGCCCATCATACACATGCTGCATCCTTCATGTTGCACTTCAATACATTCATGTTGTTGTACCCTATTACTATGCTGTCCCATCATATCATATTGTTGCACCATTCCATCACTATTGTACCCAACACCAACAAGCTGCTGCAATATTGAGCTGCTGCTTCCATGCCCATCATCATGCTGTGCTCAAACTTTACTTTCATCAAACCATGAAAGAGTACAAACATATATATATAACTGATATACATTGCAAGAAGGCAGATCCATATACTGTCCTTGTCTAAAGTCTTTCCTTCGAGAGATCATCTTGCTGCGGCTAGGTGTCTTCAGATTTTTGTAGATAACTATTAAGAACGATAATATATGATTGTTGTAGATAAATAGGACAGCGAATAGCCTTCCTTTTGACAGCGTCTTAAGGTCTCTTATTAGACCTGCCTTCAGTGTTAGATAGGTTGTATATATGTCTCCTATTTCTGTTAATAAATCTTCTCACAAGCCTTCAGCTAGGGCACATTGACAGCAGATTTAGGGTCTCATAGATCAGCGTCATAGGGTCTCTTAGACCTGCGTTTAGGACTTCACCATAAGTGCGTTTAGGGCAGCTTCATCATGAACAACGTTTAGAGCAGCTTCATTGTGGAGAGCGTTTAGGGCAGCTGTATTATGGACAACGTTTAGGGAAGATTTATTGTGGACAGTGTTTAGGGCAGCTTCATTTTGAACAACATTTTAGGGCATCATCTCCATGACTGCGTTTTAGGGCATCATCTCCATGACTGTGTTTTAGGGCATCATCTCCATTAGGGCAGCATTGTCTTCTTAGGATCTCTCCTCCCACCAAAACTCAAGACAAGTGGAGAGGAAGAGGTCACAAGAAGTGTGTGTACAAATGACCTTCAAGGCACCTCTATTTATACTAAAACATTGAGCACAAGTGGGGGCAATTTGGTTGCTGGCCGACCTTGACAAATTGTCCCATAACACAAATAAATTCATATCTCCATGAATACTTGTCGGAATCAGATGATCTTTAGATCAATTCTACACCTCTCAACAAGAGGAATCCAAGAAAAATATCAGATGCCATAACTAAGATGACCCACATGGAGTTTGGCCCTAGTTGCCAATTTTAACAAACTTCAACTCAATCAAAAATGGAACTTTCTAAGCCAAAGTTCAGTAAAGTAGACAATGTATCTATAAAGGCAAATTTAGGGGTCACTTTTCTCATTTTTGCTTATTTTCAGCACAAATCAGAGAGGGTTTCTTAGCCATAGTTTACAATATCAAATGCTCCATCAACAACCACCACAACAAGTTTTGGATAGTGTAATGTTCCTAATTAGGAGAAACAATAATATACAAAGCAAAATAGTACATGCAAGCAAAAAAATTCAGACACATCAATGAACAACCATGAGACCACCAAAAATGCCATCCAGCTGAGCCATTTTATTAAATATGTGGAGCAAAAGTACAATGGTATGGAGGAAATGCACCTCAGCTTGTCTCAAGGGAAAGCTTGACAAGACCCAACTGAGGAAACACAATGCCTAGACAAGAGAATGGGATGTTCCAAATATGCACTGCCCCAGCCCATAAAACTGCACTGTCTGCTGGAAAGATGTTGTTGAAAGACCCACCTCTAATGCTTAGAAAATTCTGCAAAATTAGCCCCAAGCTCCTCCCCAATAACCCACCAAAACCCAGAAAGGGTTTGGCCTAGTTCTGACCTCCAAAAATTGGCCCCAAATACCACGTCCTCCCCAATTGGCTTGAAAACACGACCTCTCTGCAATCTCCCTAAAAATGCCCTCCAACCACTCCCAAAATGTTGTGTTTCACCTCCAAAAATATCCCCTCAAATCACCCGGCAAAATTCAACCCTCAAACCTCTTTCCCAATCTCCCACATGTGCCCAGAAAATATCTCTTGCACAAGCCCTAGATGAATGAACTTCGCTCTGCCTCCAAGAAGTAATCTCTTGGCCCCAAACTCCTCCACTAGCCTGGTTTTCCCCTAGAGCAACTATGAAAAAACTCTCCCGGCAAACACCTCCAAGAAGATGGCTGAAATGCGCAGTGTGTGGTCCTCTACTACGTCCTCCTCGAATACACACTGCCTGAGAGAAGGTTGTACGATGTGCTCTGAAACTCCTCCAAGCTAGTACAATCTTACATCCCTGGGGTGGCACTCGGAGTCCACCAAAAGAAGGGTAATCTCTCCCCCTCGAAAGATGTGTATTGAAAAACATTGTGACCCAACTAAGCAGCTTGAGCAACAGAGAAGAGTATAATTGACAAAAAGCCCCAAAAGTTGCTAAGCTCCTTCTATTTATAGTTTTTGAGATGCCTTCCCCTGTGGGCCTGTTAATTTTAGGTATGTTCTATGCTAGAGCAATTTATTTAAATTTCTGTTCTAGATTATCAATCACATCAGCATAAAGTAAACTGCAAATAGAACATAAATATAAATCATAGAAGACAAGCCAAGACAAGAGGACACAAGATGTGGCGCTAGCCAGACACAACCCCCAATGTGGGGAAACCCTTGATCAATTCTTCTTTTATGTTCTTCAAAGTTCAGCAGAGAGAGAGAGATAGTACATTTACAATAGAAGTCAATATTTTGACTTTCGATATCGCATGAGATCAGTTGAAGACATATTGCTTCAACTGATTCTCTAAGGTGACTCCTTCACCTATCATAGTGTTGCCTATCGTCCATTTGCTGCACATAATTGTGTGACACCATGTTGTATTGTCACATGTGTTGAACCTTGATGATTGAGTTGCTCCTGCTCTCATCATCATGCTGCTCCTTATTATACTGCATCTTCATCATTATGGTCTCATTCGTCATCATGTTGCCCATGTCCATGATCTCATTCATCATCATGCTGCCCATGTCCATGATCTCATACATCATCATGCTGCCCATGTTCATATCATCATGCATCATTATGCTGCTCATGCTCATGATGCTGCACATGATCTAATTTATCATCAAGGTGCCCATGCTCATATCGTTATGCTGCCCATGCTCATATCATTATGCTGCCCATGCTCATATCATCATGCATCATTATGCTGCTCATGCTCATGATGTTGCCCATGATCTCATTTATCATCAAGCTGCCCATGCTCATATCATCATGCTGCCCAGCTCATGATAATGTTGCTGAACGATTTCGTAGATCCTTTTTGCCACAGGAATACGTTGATGATACATAAGCCAAGGATCTCCTTATTGAATCCTTATCTCATCATCGAGTCATAGCAAGACAGATATTTGCTTTACTACTGCTCTCTACAGCTTCATGCCTTTACTGTGGCTCCATGCATTGATTGCGGCTTCATGCATTAACAGTGGCCTTATGTTGTATTCTCCATGTGTATATCATGTATAGAGTCTCCATGATCTGTGTATAAGGATCTCTATGACCTGTGCATAAGAGTCTTCATGAACTGCGCATTAGTGTCTTTATTACCAGCGTATAAGTGTCTCTACGACCTGTGCATAAGAGTCTCCATGAACTGCATATGACTGCGTTTAGGGTCTCCATTGCTGCGTATGACTTGTGTATATGAGTTCATAAGAGCGTGTAGAGTCTTCATTGTTGGATTAGTCTTCATGACTGCGTTGGTTCATGACTGCGTTTCGATGTTTCCATGGCTGCATATAGATGAGTCTTTATGACTGTGTATAGATGATTTCATGGTTGTGTATAGGTGAGTCTTAATACTGTGTATGGAGTCTCCAAGAATTGTGTATAAGAGGTCATCATGAGCAGCGTATGAACAACGTATAAGGTCTCAGCGTATAAGGTTTCCATAACTGCGTAAGGGTCTTCATTTGACTGTGTATGAATAAGTCTTTGTTTTTTGCGTAGAACATTCTCATAAGCCTGTGGCTTACTGCAGCTAGGGCATAACGTATCTTCATTGTGTCTCTCCTTTTCCAAAACCCAAAACGTGGAGAGGAGGAGACCACACATGAAGAGTATGTCTTGTTCAAAATGACTTCAAGTCTCCTCTTATTTATACTGAAACATAGATGATGAATAGACATGACTATTGGGCTTCCGAGCCTACATAAGATGCTGGCCGACTTGGCAATTTGTCATATAATATAAATAAATTCATAACTTCATAAATACTTATCGGAATCTGATGATATTTAGATCAATCCTGCACCTCTCAATGAGAGGGATCCAACAAAAATATCAGTTGCCATAAATAAGATGACTCACATGGAGTTTGGCCCTAGTTGCCAATTTTAACACTCCCTCTCAACTAGGGAGAACTCCATCCACTGATCCATATGTCCGATTGTACTATCTCTGCCATCAGTGCCCTGCACTGCTCTGCTGGCTCTCGTCAACTCTGCTGGCTCTGCTATGCTCTGCTCAGCTCTGCTGGCTCTGCGCTGCTCCGCTGGCTCTGCTCTTCTCTGCTCAGCTCTACTCAACCATGAAGAAGAATTGATCGAGAACGTGTCATACCATTCTCCACTAACCCGAGGTCAGTCTCAAAGTGTGTACCACTGGTCCCAGACCAGTCTCAACCGACCCAAAGTCAACGTCATAGTGGGTACAACTCCTACCATTGGTCCCAGACCAGTATTCTACTAACTCGAAGTGAGTCTCAGAGCATGTACCACTGGTCCCAGACCAGTCCTCTACTGACCCGAAGTCAATGTCATAGTGGGTACAACTCCTACCACTATTTCGAAACCAGTATTCTACTGACTCGAAGTTAGTCTCAGATTATGTACCACTGGTCTCAAATTAGTCCTCTACTGACCCAAAGTCAGTGTCATAGTGGGTACAACTCCTACCACTGGTCCTAGACCAGTATCATTGATCCTAGATCAATGAAGGTCATCCCAGCATAGGAAGTACGGTAGATACAGCGATGCGTCCATCGGTATTACTATGGTCCCTATCCTCATTTCCCTGCTCATTGATCAGATGAGAGTTACTTCCCATGAGTCCCAAACTGCATGGGTAGGATGCCTCAATAGGAGAACTAATCAATGTTGTCCTACCATTGGTCCCAGACCAGTATTCTACTGACTTGAAGTGAGTCTCAGAGCATGTATCACTGGTCCCAGACCAGTGCTCTACTGACCCGAAGTCAATGTCATAGTGGGTACAACTCCTACCACTAGTTCCAAACCAGTATTCTACTGACTCGAAGTTAGTCTCAGAGTATGTACCACTGGTCTCAGACTAGTCCTCTACTGACCCAAAGTCAGTGTCATAGTGGGTACAACTCCTACCACTGGTCCTAGACCAGTATCATTGATCCCAGATCAATGAAGATCATCCTAGCATAGGGAGTACGGTAGATACAGCGATGCGTCCATCGGTACTACTATGGTCCCTATCCTCATTTCCCTGCTCATTGATCAGATGAGAGTTACTTCCCATGAGTCCCAAACTGCATGGGTAGGATGCCTCAATAGGAGAACTAATCGATGTTGTCCTCACAGGAGAACTAATCATCCTGCTGCACAATCGTCATGGAGAACACATCATCCAGACCTCACAAGAGAACTAATCATCATGCCACACAGGAGAGTGAATCATCGTGTTCCACAAGAAAGCGAATCATCTTGTTCCACAAGAGAGCGAATCATCTTGTCCACAGGAGAGCGAATAATCCTGTCCACAGGAGAGCGAATCATCTTGTCCCAAAAGAGAGCGAATCATCTTGTCCACAGGAGAGCGAATCATACTGTCCACAGGAGAGTGAATCATCCTATCCCACAAGAGAGTGAATCATCTTGTCCACAGTGCGCACCACCAGGGGAGGGTGAGTCACCTTGTGGTCGTATGTTGCTCCAGTAAGAACCGCAAGCCCCCAGAGCTCCCAGAGCTCAATTTATGCAACATGCAAGACCCTTTTACAAGGGTCTCTCGACGACTCCAAGTCGTTCGGGAAAATCACAAATTTGATCTTTCCCCGGGGCTCTGACAAAGTGTAGCGACCTGTACATCATCTCAATGTGATGGAGCCTCCTTGCTCATCGACTTACCATATCCCAGATAAGGCAATATCTGATGTCTATTTGTTGGAGCAATCATTGAATACGGGATTCCTTAATAATCGAATCCCACCTCTGGTTGTCACAGAGAATCACAGTGGTATTCATCATGTATACATACGAGGTCATACTCGTAGTTATGTATCTGGTCTCGACGGTACTTATAACAACCGACTTTTTCTTCCTGCTCACCCATGATATCGAAGTAGAATCGAAAGAGAACCAGCTCTAAGAAGTGCTCTAGTGATCCTCCACACTGCCTACTTAGTCAACATTCGAATAATCATGCAGTTTTCATATTTCTGGCAGTGTATCTCGATCCATGAGAGATTGTGCCCCGAAGATTTCTTAGAAGAGTCTTGGCACCAATCCAATGAGGCTCAACCAAATATAAGCTCACCATGCTAACTGTAAAACATATGTCCGGAATCCAACACCCTCTTACTTCTGCAAATGAGAGGGTCTGCACTTACCTTGGAAGATTCTTGGCACCAATCCAATGAGGCTCAACCAAATATGAGCTCACCATGCTAACTGTAAAACATATGTCTGGAATCCAACACCCTCTTACTTCTGCGAATGAGAGGGTCTATACTTGTCAAAAATAGTTCGTCCGCATAAGGTGCCGGTATGAGAGGTATATCATCCACAACCTTCAGGTAATGGTTTGGATCGGTTTCACTCCTAGTGAATCTCAGCTTCATCAAACATCTATCAATTCTCTCATACTACGCCCGAGGTGTTCTACTTCAAGCCATAGAGGGCTTTCTTCCACCTGTATACATGAGATTCCTGTTCATGAATCTCAAACTCCATGGGTTGTTCCAAACCTGTGGACGTGCTACATGAGGGGAATGGTCCCCTTGTAAGATTTTCCTTCGGTACATCTCAGACATGTACTTTCATGCTCCTTTTGAATTCAGGCTTCCCTGTCACCATCTGACTCACAGACCTTCGGTGCTACATGAAAATGGACATGGTCCCTAGTGGACTTCCTACAATTTGATACAACCCTGAACTCAAAAACATCTTTGAAAATTCTATTTCCAAACACGTACCTTTCCATCGATGAGTGCCACCCTGAAACCTTTGACTTCCATTTCGGAGATGGACGCCAGGTTCTTCTTGCGATCAGGTACATAAAAGTGATTCAGGGTTCCTTGCTTTCTTTGAAGAGTCGGCCATTTCCTTGATGACCTGCATTACCAGTCATTCCTTTGATCATTGAAGATGTCCCCGGAATGATTGTTATCTTCATTAAGAGATGTGTCTCTGCCATTCGGACACTCCTTCGCATAATGGCTGAACTTATTGCAACCAAGGCATCTGCCTCTCCTTTCTCCCTTAGATCCGAACTTCCCAATGAAGTGATCTTTAGATGGGCCATCAGAAACTTCTGCTACGCCATTTTGATAATATGCTCTGCTTCGAATTCACCCTTTGTGAACTTAGAAGAGAGATGTGGAACCCATTGATCCTTTTGTCTTGTCCCTATTGTATTTGGTGATCGCTCTTTCACTCTTGCTTGGGCATTGTCTTCACCTCAGCTCTGATAACATGTTAATTTTAGGTATGTTCTATGCTAGAGAAATTTATTTAAATTTCTTTTCCAGATTAGCAATCACATCAGCATAAAGTAAACTGCAAATAGAACATAAATATAAATCGTAGAAGACAAGCCAATACAAGAGGACACAAGATGTGGCACTAGCCAGGGACAAACCCCAATGTAGGGAAACCCTTGATCAATTCTTCTTTTATGTTCTTCAAAGTTCAGCAAAGAGAGAGAGATAGTACATTTACAATAGAAGTCAATATTTTGACTTCCGATATTGCATGAGATCAGTTGAAGACATATTGCTTCAACTGATTCTCTAAGGTGACTCCTTCACCTATCACAGTGCTGCCTATCTTCCATTTGCTGCACATAACCGTGTAACACCATGCTGTACTGTCACATGTGTTGAACCTTGATGACTGAGTTGCTCCTGCTCTCATCATCATGCTGCTTCTTATTATACTACATCTTCATCATTATGGTCTCATTCATCATCATGCTGCCCATGTCCATGATCTCATTCATCATCATGTTGCCCATGTCCATGATCTCATACATCATCATGCTGCCCATGTTCATATCATCATGCATCATTATGCTGCTCATGCTCATGATGTTGCCCATGATCTCATTTATCATCAAGCTGCCCATGCTCATATCATCATGCATCATTATGTTGCTCATACTCATGATGCTGCCCATGATCTCATTTATCATCACGCTGTCCATGCTCATATCATCATGCTACCCAGATCATGATAATGCTGCTGAAGGATTTCATAGATCCTTTTTGCCACAGGAATACGTTGATGATACATAAGCCAAGGATCTCCTTATTGAATCCTTATCTCATCATCGAGTCATAGCAAGACAGTAATTTGCTTGACTGCGGCTCTCTGCAGCTTCATGCCTTTACTGTGGCTCCATGCATTGACTGTGGCTTCATGCATTGACAGTGGCCTTATGTTGTATTCTCCATGCGTATATCATGTATAGAGTCTCCATGTGCTGCATATAAGGATCTCTATGACCTGTGCATAAGAGTCTTCATGAACAGCGTATTAGTGTCTTTATTACCAGCGTATAAGTGTCTCTACGACCTGTGCATAAGAGTCTCCATGAACTACATACAGAGTGACTACGTATAGGGTCTCCATTGTTGCGTATGACTTGCGTATATGAGTTCATAACAGCGTGTAGAGTCTTCGTTGTTGGATCAGTCTTCATGACTGCGTTGGTTCATGACTGCATTTCAATTTTTCCATGGCTGCATATAGATGAGTCTTTATGACTGTGTATAGATGATTTCATGGCTGTGTATAGGTGAGTCTTAAGACTGTGTATGGACTCTGGAGTCTCCAAGAACTGCGTATAAGAGGTCATCATGAATAGCGTATGAACAACGTATAAGGTCTCAACGTATAAGGTTTCCATAACTGCATAAGAGTCTTCATTTAACTGCGTATGAATAAGTCTTTGTTTGTTGCGTAGAACATTCTCATAAGCCTGCGACTTACTGCGGCTAGGGCATAACGTATCTTCATTGTGTCTCTCCTTTTCCAAAACCCAAAACATGGAGAGGAGGAGACCACACATGAAGAGTATGTCTTGTTCAAAATGACTTCAAGTCTCCTCTTTTTTATACTAAAACGTAGATGATGAATAGACATGACTATTGGGCTTCCGAGCCTACATAAGATGCTCGTCGACTTGACAATTTGTCATATAATATAAATAAATTCATAACTTCATAAATATTTATCGGAATCGAATGATCTTTAGATCAATCCTACACCTTTCGATGAGAGGGATCCAATAAAAATATCAACTGCCATAAATAAGATGACCCACATGGAGTTTGTCCCTAGTTGCCAATTTTAACAAGGCCCCTCCACCAAGCATTTCTACCCCCTACTTGGGAAAATTGAATTCCTCTACGTAACACACACTTCAAGTGGGTGTGGCCCCCACATCCCACCAACCAAAAAGATTTTTGGCCTCCCTTTCCTAAGTCTTTAGCCAAAATTTCATGGGCTCCATAGTGAACAAAATTGCCAAAATTGTGAAACTAAACTCATGGAAATTATTCTAGGAAGGGACATTATGGTCCTTCCCTCCCAAATGTTGCTTGTCCCCAAGCAACTGCGGCGCTGGATGCTCAAGAATGTGCTCACCCTCCCAAGTGGCATCCTCATCCAGTGATTTTCTCCAGCGTACCAAGTTCTCTTTGATGGTCCTCCTCAACTTTGTTTCTCTGGTCTCCAGAATGGCCTCCGGCTCCAAAACTAGATGTCCCTCATCATCTAAAGGAGGTAACTTTGTAGCCGTTGTCACCTATTGTCCCAACACCTTTTCGAGACACAAGACATGAAAGACATTATGAATCTTGCCCCCTGGTGGAAGCTCCAGCTCATAAATGTGAAAATTCCTAAACCTGGAATCCCTACTACAACAACTGATATTACTTCTCCTACTTGTTAAACCATACAAGTTATTTACTGTGTTCTACAGTAAATATCAAAGTAAATAAAACTGCAACATTCACTATTTCAAATTAATATGGCGAAACAAGAAACTGAACAAGAAAAAGATACAATACAATGACACAATTATTTTTGGAAAAATGTCCCCGGAAAAATCCAATGCGGGAAAACTGGTGCAACAGATGAGGGTTTCTTTATTATTCTTCAGAAAAAATCTCGTACAAGATACGACTAGCAGAATAGAAGAGGATTCTTTGTGAGAATTTTACAAAGACTTATCGATGAGTTTCTGATCCAGGAGACAACCTGTTGCCCCCTCTGTGCCCCACTGTGTTAGCCCCTGCGTGAGAACTATGTTATACCAGCATCACACAGCCTCTGCACTATCCTCTTTCTGTTTTGCATCTTCTGTTCCTGACCTTCATACTAATGCTAATACCCTCTCTCTCTCCCTATCACCTGCAACTCTCTTGATTCGATTTTCTCTTGCCAAACTTCGACCAGTGAGAAAATCGAACTACTCAAGTAATTGAGTATCTGCATCTAGTGTCTTTTCCAAATGCTCATCCTCGTTATAATCCTCCTATTGAGAACCAACGACCCAGATTAGATTCTAATCAATGACTCATATCATTTGGACTCAATCTTCGTGTTGTTCTAGAAGTTACACCCACAGTTTAGATTAATACCCATTAATTATTTTAATTTCCTAAGGGACCCATTAAAACTAATTAATTATTGTAATAAAACTGTCTCCAGGTGAAATTTCCCAAAACGATTTCTTGATATTGTGGAATACATGTGTCTAAGCCTCCCTGCAAAATTTGAGACTTAGAGCACATCCGATGCTATCAGAAATCAACACTCCCTCTTAGCGAGGAATGTGCTCTAGCAATGCAGTGTGCCAAAACATCACTCTGTTATATAACATCTCCCTCTGCGCTGCTGATGTTTGACATCATTTCCCACCAACTACTGCACATTTGCTGCATCTGTACTGTAACTCCCTCACATTCCCTGTCACAGTAACTGAGAAATCACCTGTTTCTTCTACTGAAACGAATTCTCTACCATACCCATCTACTCCCTGAACTGAATGAACTTAGCTCTTCCTAGAGCCTTTGTGAGTACGTCTGCTACCTGATCTCCTGTGGGAACATACTGCAGTTGTACTGCCCCACGCTGAACACAGTTTCTGATGAAGTGACATCTGATATCAATGTGTTTCGACTGATCATGAAATACTGGATTCTCAGAGAGTTTGATACAACTATGATTATCATAGTAAATCTTGGTCGCTTCCATCCTTTTTCTGAATAAACTCAAGCAGTTTTCTAAGCCATATAGCTTCGCATGTAGTTGTGCTGGTTGTATTCAACTTTTGTTGAGCTCAGAGCTACTAAATTTTGCTTCCTGCTACACCAAGAGATCATTCCTGATCCAACACTGAAGCGGTACCCAGAGGTAGTTTTCCGGTCTACTGAACTACCTGCCTAATCTATATTTGTGAATCCATTCAATCTGACATCATCCCCTTGGGAGTATTTGAACCCATATCCGATTGTTCAACACACATACCTCAGAATGTGCCTAGCTGCTACCTAATGCACCCTTTTCGGTTCCACCATGAACTAACTAAGGGTGTTGATAGCAATGTCTGGTCTAGTGTTAACCAGATACATGAGCAACCCAATGAACTGTCTATGCAGGATGGGGTCCACCTCCTTGTCCCCTGATGCATCTATTTTCTTCCAGTTGGTGATCATGGAAGTAGCCATGGGCCGACAATCCTTCATTCTGAATCTCTTCAGAATTTTTGTTGCATATCTTCCTTACCCAAGGAAGATCTCCCCTTTCTTCTGCCAAACTTCCAACCCTAGAAAATAATGCATCAACCCCATACACTTCATGTCGAATTCTACTTCAAGGTTCTACTTGCAGTCCTGTATGAGCCTAGATGACCCTGTTAAAAACAAGTCATCCACATAATACTAGAATAAGTGGCTCATTTTCTACCATTAAATAGTAGAGGTTGATATCAACATCACTCTTGACGAATCCCAACTGCTACAAGTAACTATCAAGCCAACCATACCATGCTCTCGATGCCTGCTTGAGACCATACATGGCTTTCTTTAATCTACACACATGAGTTCTCTTTTCATGCATTTCGAAGCCTTCAAGTTGTTCTATATACACCTCTTCTTCTATCACCCCGTTCAGAAATGTTGTCTTGACATCCATCTGGTGAATCTCCCATCCCATTTGAGTTGCTAGGGATATAACTGATCCAATAAAGGTATATCGGGCTACTATGGTGAAGGTCTCTTCATAGTCTATTCCTTCTTTCTGTGCGTGCCCTTTTGCCAAGAACCTAGCCTTGTACTTCTCTATACTACCATCTGCAGCATACTTGATCTTGTAGATCCACCTTGATCCTACAACTAATCTATCCTCTGGTCTAGGTACTACTTCCTAGACATCATTCATCATGATAAAACTATACTCTTCTACCATGGCATCCACCCACACTTGGTGTTAAACGGCTTTCTGAAAGCTAGAGGGTTCTTCAACCTATGCTACCAAGACCTGGTATCTATCATGCTGTCTACGCTGCCTTTTCTCGGTACTAGGAGCTCTAACAAACTCCTATGCGTCCCTCAACATCTGTCATACTTCCCTATTGGTTCTACCACTAGTGGTGGGAGGCTCAATCAACTCCTCCTCTTAGTCCTGTCATTCCATCTATTGAGAACTATCTAGATTTCCTTCTTTTGAGAAAATGTTGGTACTGATCACTGTACTCGATCCAAGTGTCTGTCCTCCTGCCTGTCCTCCTTGTTGCCCCTGCTACTACTGGACTAATGAAACATCTATTGACTAACCTTCTGCTAGCATCTCTCGAGATTTCTTGAAAGCTCTATCCTCCATGAACTTTGCATCCCATCTCACTACAATTTTCCTGCTACTAGGAATGTAGATTCTGTATGCCTTTGAGGTCTCGCTATATCCTACAAGGTACCCCTTTTCTGCAGTCTAATCCAGTTTTCTGCGCTTTTCGTCTAGAATGTGACAATATGCCACACTTCCAAATATCCTAAGATGACTTACTTCCGGCTTCTTCCTGGTGAAGACACCTTCGGGCATTCTCTTATCCAATGCTCTGTGAGGAGTTCTGTTTTGGATATATAACATTGTATTGCAAGCCTATGCCCATAAGAATCTAGGAAAGTCCTGATCATACAACATAGTTTTTTCTGCCCCAACAATAGTTATATTTTTCCGCTCTGCTACTCCATTCTGCTCTAGATTATATGGAGTTGTCCATTCTCTTTTGATGCCCTCCTTTGCGTAGAAATATGTGAAGTCTTTGTCCATATATTCTCCACCATCATCTGAACGCAATACCTTTATATTTTTCCCTGTCATGTTTTGAACAAGAGCCTTAAAATCTCTAAATCGATCAAAGACGTCATCCTTGGTCTTTAAGAAATAGATCCAGGTTTTCTAAAGTGATCATCAATAAAGGTGACAAAGTATTCGCCACCACTAAGAGATATTGTGGACATTGGACCACAGATATCTGAGTGTATCAATCCCAATACACATTCTACTATATTGTTGCTTTTGCAAAACGCTGCTTTAGCGTACTTCCCTAGTATGCATCCTCTGCATAAATCATCATGCTCAGTACTAAGGACTGGAACTCCTGTAACAGTCTCTCTGAGCATCCTCATTGCTCCATGGTGTAAGTGTCCCATTTGCCTGTGCCATAATTCATTCAGTTCCTTTTCACCATTATGACTGTTGCCTATCAATGCCATTGGAGACTCAAGCTACAACCTATACAGTGTGTTGCTACGAGCTCCAATTTGTCTCTTCTTCTTCCATCTTGGATGTTTGACATATACTTTCTTTCCAATGAAGTATACATCGTATCCCTTGTCCTGTAATTGGGACACTAAAATCAAATTCATTCCTCACCCAGGCACATGCAAAACATTGGTGGCTCGGATGTTGGTTCCTGCTGCCATCTGACATGCTATGGTGCCTCTCCTTACTGGAGTACACTTTGTTTTGTTTTTCATAGTAATCTAGAAGTCCATTTGTTCTTCTTGATAGCTCAAGAAATTTTCTCGTACTCCAGTCATATGCGCTGAAGCCTCGTTATCAATGTACCAAACATCTGCAAACGCTGAAATTGCTAAGAATGTGAATTCTTCTTCTAATCTGGAAGATAATTCAGAGACATCTTAAGTTTCCATCTTTGTGCGATCTCTGACGCTATCCTGCCCTAGCAATTGCCTGTAGAAAACTTCGTCCCACTAGAAAAACCTATTCGCTGAAGCTTCTGTTGCGCTGCCCCCTATGCCGCTGACAAATCTCGATCTAGAAATCTTACTTCTCTGTCGACTCACTCAGAGAGATTTCCCTTGGGGATTCGAATTGTTGCCTCTGTAAGAATTTCGAATTCCTTTCTTCCTTCAGCGTTGGGTCTTCCAGCTCTGTTCTTCTTGCTTCACCTGTTTCTCTGATACCATGTGAAAATTCCTAAACCTAGAATCCCTACTACAGCAACTGATAATACTTCTCCTACTTGTTAAACTATACAATTTATTTACTGTGTTCTATGGTAAATATCAAAGTAAATAAACTACAGCATTCACTATTTAAAATTAATATGCCGAAACAAGAAACTGAACAAGAAAAAAGATACAATAAAATGACAGTTATTTTTGGACAAATGTCCCCAGAAAAACCCAATGCGGGAAAACTGGTGCAACAGATGAGGGTTTATTATTCTTTAGCAAAAATCTCATGTACAAGATATAACTAGCAGAATAGAAGAGGATTCTCTGTGAGAATTTTACAGACACTTCTCGACGATTTTCTGATCCAAGAGACGAACTGCTGCCCCCTTTGTGTCTCACTGCGTCAACCCCTACGTGAGAGCTACGCTATCCCAGTGTCACACGGCCTCTGCATTGTCCTCTTTCTGCTCTGCGTCTTCTGCTCCTGACCTTCAAACTGATGCTGATACCCTCTCTCTCTCCTTCTCACCTGCAACTCTCCCTCTGGTTCGATTTTCGCTTGCCAAACTTCGACCAGTGAGAAAATTGAACTTACTCAGGTAACTAAGTATCTGCCTTTGGTGTCTTTTCCAAATGCCCATCAATGTCCTTCTTATAATCCTCCTGTTGAGAACCAACGGCCCAATTCTAATCAATGACTCATATCATTTGGACTCGATCTTCGTCTTCTTATAGAAGTTACACCAACAGTTTAGATTAATACCCATTAATTATTTTCATTTCCTAAGTTTAGACTTAGGGACCCATTAAAAAAAATATATTTTAATAAAACTGTCTCCAGGTGGAATTTCCCAAAACGATTTCTGGGTATTGTGGAATACATGTGTCTAAACCTCCTTGCAAAATTTGGGACTTAGAGAACATCCAATGCTACCATAAATCAACAATAAGCCACCTCTCCAACTCTCCTGATCACCTGGTATGGTCCATAGAAATGGGGTTGTGGCTTCTCAGCCCCCTTTTGTTTCAACATGGACTGACAATTATATGGTTGTAGCCACCAACGTTGGTGTCAGGCACATCCACAACAAAAAGATGATTTGTCACCGAGTAGTTCCCCATGGTCACTATCAAAACAGGGACATATCAAGTGCGTTGCATAGTCCTATCGCTGCATAGTCCTATCCCCCAACACAGGTACTAAAAACCCCTCTAACTCCTTTATAGTTATACCCCGCCTCTGAACCATCTAAGCATCTATAAAGTTATGGGTGGCCCCAATGTCTAGCAAAACTGAGACACGTTGCCCCTACACTATGCCTCTGATCCCCAAGGTCAAAAAATTTGGAACCCCGTGTAATGAAGCTAAGACTCCCCCAAAAGGTGCAAAAGGTGATCTGCTAGAAGGTGATGGTGGTTGTGGTGGTCCCCTCTCTACGTGGGTCTCACTATCACCCCCTTCTGTCTCCAACTCCAGGTCATCCTCCTCATCACTATCTGAAAATACCTCAATGCTAAGTTGCAAGAAACGTAGGGTAGGAGGCCGTTTCCATACGGAAACGAGTACGAAACGCTGATACACGTACGATATGGCCGTGAAATGCGTTTCTGGCCGTACTGGCACGTTTCACAATGTGGAAACGTGGCCAGCACGGCCAGAAACGCATTTCACGACCGTACGACACATGTTTCAACTTGTAACTTGTGTTTTTTTTAATTTGTTTTCTAATTTATTATTAGGTTTTCCTAATGACTTCTAGTTGCTTCTAGATGCCTGTCTAAAGTTATAAAAGTGAACTTTGTCTCATTCTCTCATCACACTATTCAACAAGTCGTTTCTCTTGGAGACTGGCGATTTTAGCAAAGGAAAAGAGAGGAAGAGAGCAGTTGTTTCAGCTAGGGTGTTTTAAGCAGTGAGCAAAGTAGATTTCAGCAGCAAGAGCGACAGATTTCAGTAGCAAGAGAAAGAGATTTCAACCGCAAATTTGGAGTGCAGAGTTTCCAACTATGATATTCTTGGCTTTTTGGCTCAGCTGCAGCCATATTTCTCCTCTTTTCTGGCATTTTAAGGTAGCTTCAACTACAAAAAATTAATTTGGATAAGCAACATTCATTTTGTTAGTTTTTTCAATTTTTCTAGGGTTTATGCTGCCAAAAATATGAAAAACGTTTTTTATTTACAGATTTTTTTTTAATTTATTTTTGCAGCAATGGCTTGTAGCCAAAGTGCAGCTGCAAGTTCAAGCCCTAGGCCCAACCCAAGGGCTGAATATTATCCTCTTTGGAGGCATGTGACGAAGCTTCAAAGATGTGCAGGTGGTGGCTCATGGGAATGGCGATGCAATCTTTGCAATAATTCGTACAAGGGCTCCTACCCAAGAGTGAAGACACATCTTTTGCATGGAGGAGGACAGGGGATTGCAGGGTGCACAAAAACAACAGATCCATTGACAAGGAGGGCATATCAAAGAGAGCAAGATGAGGCAAATGGTACTAAGAGAAGGCATGATGACCTTACTCAAGCTCCATCTAACATTGAGCCAAGGATTGTAGCTGAAGCAAGAAAGAGGAGAGCCCATCCAACTCAACAACATGAACAACTAGCACCCAAAAATACCAGAGGGGCATCCCCTTCAATTCAGGATCGCAGAATTGCTAAATTGGTGAATGTGCAAACAAGAGAAGAAACTGATTCTAGAGTGGCTAGGTGCATTTATGCATGTGGTATCCCATTCAATGTTGTTCGCTCTCCTTACTGGCAAGATATGATAAGGGCAATTTACAAAGCTCCTCAAGGGTACAAGGGGCCCAACTATGAGAAAGTCAGAACCCAGCTTCTCAAAAATGAGGAGGAGCTTGTGGAGGATATTTTAGCTCCAATTCGTTCTTCTTGGAGTAGCTCTAGGGTTACCATAGTCTCATATGGGATGGACAAATACAAGGCGTAGACCATTGATAAATATCATTGCCACTTCCCCTAAAGGAGCAATGTTTATCAAGGCAGAAAACTGCTCAGGAGAGGTGAAAGATGCACAGTTCATTGCTAATGTTATTATAAAAGCTATTGAACAAATAGGGCCTAACCAGGTGGTGCAAGTTATCACGGATAATGCACCAGTTTGCAAAGCTGAGGTTTTAATTATTGAGGGGAGGTATGACCACATCTTTTGGACACCATGCATTGTCCATAATCTGAATCTGATCTTAGATGAGATCGACAACAAAGTTTCCTGCATAAAGGAACTCACAAGGGAAGAAAGGGAGATTGTCAAATTCATCATCGACCACCACCAATCTCAGGCCATATTTCGAGAGTACTCCAAATTGGAGTTGTTAAAAGTTGTTGAGACAAGATATGCCTCAAACTTCTTGATGTTGCACCGCCTTGTTGAGGTTAAGCATGCATTAGTTTCTATGGTGGTGAGTCAACTTTGGATTGAGTGGAGACAAGCAAATTCAGAGCGAGGATCTATGGTGCGTAGATTGTGCCTTGATGAGGATTGGTGGAGCAAGGTAGATTTCTTGCTAAAGTTCACAACCCCTGCATTTGAGCTTCTCCGGAGTGCTGACACTGACCAACCTTTCTTAGGAGAGGTATATGATGGCATGGATTCCATGGTTGAAAAAACTATGGAAATCATTTCGCAAGAGTCTCCACAATTTTTGTTTGTTGATGACCATTTTGCTGGTTTGGTCAAGAAAATCATTGTTGATATGTGGAACAATTTCAACACTCCATTGCACACTTTAGCACATGCTTTGAACCCCAAATTCTATGATGAGGAGCTTATTGCTCAAAGCAATGGGAAGAGGAAGGCACCCCATAAGGATAGAGAGGTGGCTAATGGGGTGAAAAAAGCCCTTATGAGAATGTTTCCTTCTCATCTACACAGGGAGGTAAAGGAGGAATTTGCCAGTTTTTGCTGCAGAATAGATGATTATGCAGATATATCAGCTTTGGAGGAGGAAGCACCATGATTCCAGTTAGGTGGTGGATTTGTCATGGAGCAAATGGTGTACATTTGCAAAACCTTGCCATTCGTATTCTTTCACAAGTGGCAAGCTCTTCATCAGCAGAAAGGAATTGGAGCACTTATGGTTTTACTCATTCTTTGAAGCGCAATATGTTGGGCTCACAAAAGGCAGAGGATCTTGTTTATGTGCACTCCAACCTTCGCCTTGCATCTCGTAGGGGTCCAGAATACAACAGTGGTCCTTTTAAAGAATGGGATGTGGATGCAGAAAATCCTGATTTGGATCTCTCTCTTGCTGCCCTGAATATTGAGGCCGAGTCTGGAAGTGGAATTGGCGCATCATCTTCTTCAACACCACCATCCATTGTTGAGCATTGTACTGCTTTTATTTTTGATGAGGATTAGTCTTTTGTCTCTATAGTTCTTGCAGCCTGATAGTATTTATGGTACTTGCAGCCTCATATATTAATATAAATAAAGGCTGATTTTGAGATTTGGATATATAATAAAGATTGCTTTTGGATATTCCGATATTTTTATTTTCATTATGTGATCATTCATGAGTAAATGTGATGTAAATTTAATCTTAATGTTTAAATGTAATAAATTATAATGTATCATTTATGCTTTATGATTGCACACACACACACACACACACACACACACAGATATATATATATATATATTTAAATATTTTTGATATATTATATATATATATTATATATATATATATATATATATATTCGCGTTTCCCCGCTTCCAAAATTTGGGGAGGTTGCGTTTCATATCGCTTCCCGTTTCGGAAACTCGTACCCGTTTCCCCGTTTCGTGCAACCTTGCCTCAATGTAATGGCCCTTGTTTATTGTGCATCTATGGCCTGGTGCCCAAGGCTCCTGACAAGTGAAGCATAGCTTCCTCCTACAAAGGTCTCTCCTAGCCTCCCCATCTAACTACCCACACCCCGTGACTACTCTCTACCGTGGGGGCCTTGTGTCATGCCCCTTCTGTGGGTAGGGAGTGTTATTGCCCGCATTGTACAGGCACCCTGACAACTAGAATGGAGTTTTAAGTTTTGTCTTGGTTGGGTACTAGCCTATAATAAGTGCCTAACATTCAAGACTATGACCCTACTATTGCTATGCAATTCATGGTAATGTTTCTCCTTTATCGTTCATTTACATCCTTTTACTTAAATTTTTAACATTACCATGAAGTGACTTAGGATGTTTGAGAGTGGTTACAACCTCATTGGATTTCATATGGAGAAAGTAGAATTTTAGATCTCACTCAAAATCTAGTAGACTTAACAGTTTTTCAAGATTTCAGGAATGAGGGGGGATTGCAATGGTTCCAATGGATTTTGTAATGTATGAAGGTATCGAACTAGCATTTAATCAAGAGCACCATCCCTCTATTTACCATGATATTAGTGGCAATGTTTGTTGAACTCCTCTATCATGATCCTACTAAAAATGTACCCATCACTCAACAAAATCTTGAATGTCATGCTAAGCATTTTTTTATCTTATTTTAATGCTTAGAGGGTGATATTGATGACAAAGAACTCAATATAGACAAATATTTTGATGATATGTAGGTATTTTTTGTAGCATGATTTTTTTTTGGATGTTAGAGGCCATCTAGGTCTTGTTATTTGATGTATTTTTTATTCAAATATGGATTGCACTCGGTGTTATTTTGGTTATGTGCACCTTTACATGCTTTATAAACGAGAACTTTTGCTTATTTGTGTATAAATGGTTTGGATTTGTATGGATGCACATGAATATATCTGGTTTTCTTTAAAATTTGATTATTTTTTGTGTTTTTGGTTTACTGGTTTTTTGGTCCCTTTTTTTACCGGTTTTCATCTACCTTTGGTCAGTTTCCAATCTGAGGGGTCTACCAATCTGGTTTCGATAACATTGATTCCAAGAGTTGGGTAAGTGGATTTGACCACTAATATTTAATTTTTTATTCCCTGTAACAGTCCATTATCTTCCTCATTTCATAGATATTATGGCTCAATCATCAAGGGCAGCTGGTAAAGGTCAAAGGAAAGGGAGAAGTTTTGGTATTTTTGGAGAAAGGTAGATCAAGACTCTTCAAAAAAGGTCAAGGATGCAGTTTTAGATGAAGGTTGGTGGGAAAGGATTGATCTTACCATTAGGTTCATGGACCCTATCATCTACAATTTTAGTATCTACTATCTACCCTATTTTGTATTTGCCATCAACATTCCCAGCTATAGTAGCGGTGACTCAGTATCTATGTAATATATTTTTATTTTGAAGACTTGATGAGAAAATTGCAGTTTATGGTTCTAATTTCTTGTGTATTTGACATTTTATCATCATTGATGTAGTACTAGTTGTATAATTGAATTTGTATCATCATCGTGTAAAATTGTAAATGTTTTACTTTGTAAATTCTAAAGAGATTTGAATCTTTGTTTATATTTCATTTTTGTATTTTTAATTCACTTATATTACATTAATCAATATATATATATATATAATATATAATAATATATATATATACATTATAAAATATATATATATATTATTATTATATTCTAAGAACATGATTTATGTGTTCCGTGTCCCATGAATATAAGATGTTCGTTCCTTGTAGAGAAAATTGATCATTGATAATATTTTATAATTGTACATAGTTTTCCTTAAGTGGGTGGGAAAATGAATGATTATTTTAATAACATATAAGATAATCTACATATGATTTGAAAGGATTATTAGCAAACACAAAGATATAAATATATGCATGTATATATATTTCAACAAATGCATTCATGAATGTTATAGATGCAGCTAAAATAATTAGATTTGAATAGAAAAAATTGTGTCCATTTGTCACATACCTCTTCTTCCACATCCCCAGCAAATGAAGCTCCATCACAATACATAAGTTTCGCCCTATTCCAATTATAAAAGTCTGCAATATCCATTGATATGAAAATATATTGGTATTTAGAAGTTAAAATGGTTTCTCCCTATGGTAGGATTTCATCCAACATTAATAATTACTCTACTAAACTATACTTTTATACACATTTTGTATATGCTTTATGCTATAATAAGGTTGTATAATTTGACTAGTATCAATCAATATCAATATTCATGACTTAGAAAATATATTGCTCAATTATGAGTTGCCATGGAAAAAGTTATAGTGACTATAATAAGAAAATGTCATCACAAAAATTCAAATGCATAGGAAATATGATAATATCATCAACTTATGGAGACAAAATTCCACTGTTATTTTCATTTTTCAAACTAAAATAGACAATTTTGCATCATTTCAATCATTTTGTATTTTCCTAAAAGTACCTTACCATTTTGTTGCCAATAATATTGAAAAGAGGATAAGAGGCTTTTTAATATGCCATGTATCTTTAATGGCCATCATCTATAAAATTGTAAGGCAAAAAAAAGGCAGGCCAAAGTTATCAACATTTAAATTCCATATAGCAATAGTTTCCTAGAGGCATAAAAGTACATATAACTAACAGTCTAGATATAGAGTTGGTACTTATAAATTGATAAGACAATTATTCTTAAGAGACATGAATAAACCTTAACCAACACTAGATGCTTCAATAATCATCCATTAAGGGAACAACAAATAACTAGCTATGGTCAAGAGGAAAAGCATTGCAATCTTAGAGTTTTCAAAATTTTTAGATACAATCCTTCCATCATTGTCATGGGAGGCTTCCAATTCATCAAATGATAGCATTTCTTACCACTACAAGATAGCACACAACAATGTAAATCCACATGAGAACTTGTTAACCCCCAATTTTCCCCCTTACAAATCTAGAGGGTCACAAACCAGCATAATTCATTAGGCTAACATTCAAAGGCATTTCCAGAGACAACTTTCCATGAGCTAAGGGTGGTAACAGAGAGTTAAGTGATAATATCAGTTCAATGATGTGATATTGATTCAAATATAGATGTTGAATAGATTTTTCATTAGATTGAAGAGATTCACTATCTCCAATAGTGCCCCTACATTTTAGGAGACAAGATTCAAGTACTTTAATGGCAGTGATGATGGTATATTTGAGATCCACATGAGCTCATAAATCTGATGAGCTGCTTTTGGGAGACATGAGAGAGTGTTATATTTAGCAAGGGTTGCATGTCATATCTAATCACATATTCACACTCCTCATTGAATATTGATACAAGTGGTAGAATTTGGATACAAAGGTGAGCTAACAGCGATGTGGCAAGTGCATGATTCAACAAGGAGAGTTCTTATGTCATCAAAGCACTTGCATGAGTTAATTGGAGTCCACTGAGGACACATGCATGGATGTAGGAGTAAGTTGGTACTCTCTTGGAGTTAATTGGGTCACATGCATGCATGGAGGAGTTAACAAGGCACTCTATTTAAATTAACTAAGCGCATGCACTCTCTTTTTACTTCACTTCAGTTTAACTAAGATTATCTCCACTCTATCCTTAGTTAACTCTAGCATATTGGTTTCTCTCTCCACACTATCCTCACTCCACTCCAATTTTCCCTCCAATTAACTATTTTTTCTTTACTTGCATTGTTAGTCACACTCAAGCAAACCTCCACATCACCCTAGCACATGGTTTCTTCTCTAGTTCGTTGGCATTTAACCAAGAGAGACTCTCAATCTCACTAATGTGCATTAACACATATCCTCTTGTTTGACTCTCTCTGAAAATACACTCAATGATACTTCATTTCATGACAAATCAAAGCTTCTCTAGTCAAACTCAAGCACTTAGCTACTTCACTCTAGCCTTTCTATGGATCAAACAAGTTCACTTAATGAAATAATTAACGTGCATGAGGATGGGTTGCATGGCTAATTTGACCTCCCTTTCTCAATAATGTGCATAGTGTTGAATTTAGATAGCTACGGCTAGTATTCCCTAATTGTATTAGCCCACAAATTAAAAGAAAACGAAAAATATAAAGTTGAATTCAAGTCGACTTTAAAAGAGGGAAATTGAATTTTTGAAA
The DNA here is from genome assembly GCA_000404065.3 of Pinus taeda. Lineage (NCBI taxonomy): Eukaryota > Viridiplantae > Streptophyta > Pinopsida > Pinales > Pinaceae > Pinus > Pinus taeda. Next base: position 124,957 of record APFE030859960.1, on the reverse strand, counting down.
TTCAAATTAATTGTCTCCACAGGTTCAAGTCAACCAGCCTACATGAAACACCAATTCGGGCTCATGAGATGACTATATAAAGACTACTCATCCTCCTCCTCAAGCCACTAATTCGGATCACATATACTCGTCTTTTGTTCACGCGCGGGAGTTTAGAAGAATGAATTCTGAGGCAGCAAATCAAGATTCTTATGAGGCAGCAGGCCAAAATCTTTTCAAGCACAGTTGATCGAATTTTGAGGTCAAGTTGACCAAATTTCTAAGGTTCTCTCAATAGGCCGAATTTGTCTCTGGTTGACTAAGTTTGACCTGGGTATGTTTGTGGTCAATTTGACATTGTTTCTAACTGGAAATCAGATTGTATCTCTTGTTGAATTGGACAATTTCTCTAAGAAAAGGTTGTTGGTTTTTTCCCTAGTTAGGGTTTTCCAAGGGTAAAATTTTTGTGTCTCTTTTGTTTGGTTGTCTCTCATGATCCTACTACCATGATTGTTTCCCTGTTGAGATTTTCTATGTGTAATTGCTTAATGGTAAATGTGACACGAAGAATTGGCCAAAGAATCATTAGAAGTAATTATCAAATTTGAAAGTCTTGAAAAATCAACACATAAGAGGAAAGATTCATTAAAAGGAGGAGTTTGCTTTGGTTAGGTGGTGCATCTTCTTTCACAGTAGCGTACTCTCTCGTGTTTCCTCTCTTTCTCTCTTTTAGATTCTACATTCTTGTTCAGGAAACGTCGGTGTATTGGTTATGTATCTATCTCTTTAGCACAATTAGCATTTTGGTATTTGTAGAATAAAGCATTGCCATACCTTTATCTGGATTTCAAAGCTTCTTAGTGTTTTGATACTTTCTTGTCCAATGTTTTAGAACCTTTTAGGCCTTTATCCTGGTGACAAATCTATAATTTAAATTTCTTTTCATCTTGATTTTCTTTCACGCATGAAGAGGAGATTTGTTGGTGACACATTAGGGAAATTCCTCTAAATGTTATAAAGAAATTTCAATTACATATTCATCAAGTTACTAATTTTCTGGGGAGTGTATTTTTGTACTAACAAATTGGCACCTTTGTTGGGGATTCATCGCCAATCCTTTGTAATTCTAACAGCATAAATGAGTTTTTTATGTAATTTCTATATTTTTGTTTTCTCACTTAGTAGCTCCATTGCAGGTAGGGTTTAATCATATTGGTTGACAAGAGGGGATCCCTGTAATTAGACCATACAAAAGGCATTGTTCCAAGCCTTCATTAACCTAAACATTTATTCTAGAACACAAGGATGGATCAACACCTAACAATGTCCATTAGTGACTCCATTGTAGAAAGATCATGATTGATCATTGATGTTGAATACATATGGTAAGCACAAGATAAAGTGTTGGAGTTTTGTCATATTAAGAAGAAAGATGTAACTCTTCTTGAGTTACATGTTAGATTCATGAATACATATAACAAGATTCTCCCTACATTCTAACCAAAAGACATTATGGTGGATTATGCTTTTGCTTTTTATATAGAGTTCCATATTCTCTTTTGGAGTTAGCAACAAACAAATTTAAGGCAAGTTTTCCTGGTTGCCCAAAGAGTATAGCAATCTTCTTAGGCCACTCAAAGATTGTAGGAACTTCTTATTGCTATAGAAGAACATGATGATGGAAACCTTGCATCTCATCGAGCTTCCAGGGATAAACATGATGAAAGTGACTCATGCTTGGATGACCATGAACTGGTAGTGGTAGATCTTGATTCATTTGCAAAGTTCCATGAAGATGAAGATGAAGAGCCAAGTTTAGTATTGGTTTCCTTGGATTATTAGTACAACAAGAAGAATGACAAAACAACCATATGCATAATTGGATCAACAGGAGTCCTTGTCAGTGCCTATCTGGGAAGTCTGAAATCTCAGGTTTTGATAGGGGTTCAACGAAATTGAAAGAACCTAAAGGAAAAGAGGTTCAAGAATCTGATAACGACCTTATTCAGGAATTACTGCAAAAAATTGAAAGCATGGAACTTAACCAAGCAAAATTAACCTCTAACCATGCTAAGGAGATAACTAATTTGCAAAATAGGTTGGTCCAAATGGAAAGAGCTCAAACGCAAAATTTCCAGCCTAGAAATAACAATAATAATCGAAATAATAATTGGCAGAAGAAAGGTCAATCGAGTGAGCAGAGACCACCTAATCCACTTGAACATACTAATTTGGTCGATGATGCTTCGCCTTATTGTCGGGCTTGTGATGCTCTTCATGAGGAGGCTACTTGCCCCATAGTTAGAAGGATTTTGGATAATGGAATGTTTGAGGCAGGTAATCAAATAAATGTAGTGGGTAAAGAGTTTTCTTTGTCTATGAAAGACTGGATGGAAGTTAAGGAAAACAGTCGAGATGTTATGCCTCCCACATCAACTTTTAGTATAAATAATTTTGAGAATGAAGATGATATGATGGTTAAATTATATGGTGAAAAGCCTTCTCCAAAGCGAATCATGGAAATTGCTAAAGATAAGGGTTTAACTTATCAAAGAAGGGATAAAGATCAAAGCAGGAATCAAATTCCCCCTCGAATTTTTAACCCGGGTTCAAACTCTGGATTAGATGTCGATTTGGGAAGTTGGTTTAATAATGTAAAAATCTGGGTTCCTGTCATTGAGATTGTGAAGATTCCTTCCCAAAGGGCTAAGTTATTAAAAGCTATTGAAGCTCCTCAAGTGAATGTTTCTCAATAGAAGGCACCGGACGAAACCGACTTCTGCTTCATGCTCATCCAGGATAGCAAAGCAGAACCCAAAGAAAAACATCACCCAGAAGTGCTCTTGCAATCCACCACATTGTCGGCCCAATCAGCATCAGAATAACCATGCAGCCTCACATCTCCGGTAGTGTCTCAATCGATGAGCGGTTGTGCCCCAAAGATATCTCAGAAGATTCTTGGCACCAATCCAATGTATCTAATGAGGCTCAACCATATATTGGCTCAATGTATTAACTGCAAAACATATTTCCGGACATGAGTTCACCAAGAACATCAACGCTCCTATGAGTTGACGATACTCAGATGCATTTCCCAATTCAGGTCCGGCAACACTACCACATAACTTCTTAAAGTTAAGCTCCATCGGGGTAGTCATAGGCTTGCAGTCCACCATCCCAAATCTTTCCAATATCTTCAGAACATATTTTCCTTGACATAGGAAAATTGCTAGACCTCCAACCCTAGGGAGTAGTGCATCAGTCCTAGGTCCTTCATCTCAAATTCAGAAGCCAACTCCCTCTTACATTTGTGAATGACAGGGTCTGCACCTGTCAAAAAAAGGTCGTCCACATAAAGTACCAGTATGAGAGTTTTATCATTTTCAACCTTAAAGTAAAGGTTCGGATCGGCTTCACTTATAGTGAATCTCAGCTTCATTAGATAGCTATCAATTCTCTCATACCAAGCCCGGGGTGCTTGCTTCAAGCCATAGAGAGATTTATTCAACCTACATACATGAAATTCCAAGTCATGAACCTCAAACCCCTCAAGTTGTTCCACATAGGCTTCCTCTTTGATCGAACCATGCAAGAAAGCGGTCTTGACATCCATCTGATGTAGGTTCCATCCTTGCGAGGCAGCAAGGGCTATGATCGAGCGGATAGTGGTGTATAGGGAAACAAGTGCAAATATCTCGTCGTAATCTACACCTTCCTTTCGAGAGAAGCCTCAAGGAACAAAGCGAGCCTTGAGCCTTTCTACACTTCCATCAGCGCCATGCTTGATTTTGTAGAGCCACTTAGAGGTGATAATTGATTTGTCCTGTGGTCTAGGGACCACATCCTAGACATCATTTTTGATAATAGACTCGTATTCTTCATTCATAGCATCCTTCCATACTTGTTGCTTCACGGCTTCTTCAAATGATGAAAGCTCATTTTGAATGATAGTGCTCATGGCGTTCAAGTATCCTTGATAACTGTTCAGCTTCTTGTTCTCATGGAAAGTCCCCCTTGGTGCAATATGTCTCTCAGCATCTTCGAGAGTCTCCCTAAGCCATGAGCATCTCCTCTTGGAGGAGGAGGGCTCTTGGGGAGAAAGATCAATAGGAACCATAGGTTCATCAACATCAAGCATCATCTCATCCTCTTTTTCACCCTATTTTTCGGTGTCAGCTTCTTTGTCCTTCCTTGGGATAGGAAGGTTTTTTATTTTGCTGAGGGCCATATCTTCGTCAAAGGTGACATCATGAATTATCTCAACTTCCCTTTGACCATCCACATAAATTCTATAACCCTTAGAATTTTCGTTGTAGCCAACAACGATTCCTTTCTTCCCTGATGCACCTAATTTTCTTCTTTTCTCTTTCGGCACATGAAAATATACGAGACTTCCAAAAATTCTAAAATGAGAGACATCGAGTTTCTTACCAATTAACGTTTCTTCGAGAGTCTTAGAGTCCAATGCTTGATGAGCGCATCAGTTTTGAACATACATGGCAGTATTTGCAGCTTCGGCTCATAGAAAATTCGGAAGCCCTTGATCATGAAGCATGGCACGAACAACTTCTACAATAGTACGATTCTTCCTTTCAGCCACACCATTTTGCTCGGGAGTGTATGGTGTTGTAGTCTCCCTCTTAATGCCAGCTTCTCTGCAATAATCATGGAATTCATTTGATTCGTACTTAGTCCCATTATCAGTCCTCAATATCTTGATTTTCTTCTCGGATTGGTTTTCGATCATGGCTTTAAAGTGACGGAACCAGGGCAACACTTCATCCTTCTTTTTCAAGAAGTAGATCCAGGTCTTGCGAGAATAATCATCTGTAAAGGTGAGATAATATAAATATCCTCCCAAAGAGTTTATGGGCATCATACCAGATATGTCAGAGTGGATCAACTGCAATATATTTGTGGTCTTGCTATTACTTAAGGGGAATGGTCCCCTTGTAAGTTTTCCTTCGCACATCCTGGGCATACACCTCAATGCTCTACTTTGAACTCGGGCATACCTGTCACCATCTGTCTCACATCGGGAAGAGCCTTATAATGACCATGGGCAAACCTCTGGTGCCATAGTTCAAATTATAGAGATGTGTCACAAGACATGGCTCCCAATGGACTTCCTCCAACTTGATACAAAGTGTCAACCCTGAACGCAAGAGTAAAAGCATCTTTAAAATTCCTTTTTCGAAACACGTACCTTTCCATCGATGAATGCCACCTTATATCCTTTGTCTTCCATTGCCGAAATGGACACCAAGTTCTTCTTGAGATCAGGGACATATAGAACTTCTTGTAAATGAATCGTGTTACCTTGATTCAATTGAAGGGTAACATTCGCTACTCCCTTCACGGGATAGTGGCATCGTCTCCAAGAATAATCTCCAAGTTTGTCTCCTTCTCTATCAGATTAGAGATAGCTTCCTTGTATCTGGTGAAGTGCCTTGAGGCACCACTATCAGTTAGCCAATTCCCCAAAGTGTCCGAAGCAGAGGTAGTGGAGAGGGTCAATATAAGATAGTATTCCTTTTGCTTATTGTTAACTACATTTGATTCTTCATACCTGGAGTTCCTTGCTTTCTTGGAGGGTTGACCATTTCCATGATGTCCCGCATTCCTTTTTCCTTTGCCATTGAACCTGCCATTCCTATGATTTTTGTTGTTGAAGTTTCCCCTGGAGTGATTGTGATCATCATCGTGTGATGTGTCCCTTCTATTTGGACACTCCCTTGATAGTGGCCAAGCTTATTGCAAACAAAGCACCTGCCCTTCCTTCCACCCTTAGATCTAGGCTTTCCATTGAAGTGACCTTTCGGCCCTACATTATTTCTCCTTTTGGCATGAGCAGAGAAAGTACTGGGGTTGGTTCTATTAGAAGGCATTTCTTGCTCCACCATTCTTGTTTTTTCTTGAATGCATCTTGACATAAATTCTTCAAACCCTGGAATTCGATCATTATTGAGAATAGTGGTTCTAAATATATACCACTAGGGTGGGAGTCCTCCAAGGGTAGTGATAGTAAGTTTCTTGTCAGGATTGACCTCTCCAATCTAAAGTAGATCATTCTTGATCTCAGTGATCCTTAAGAAGTAGGAATGAATATCCTCGCCCTTGCCCTTCTTAATATCCTTCAACTTATATTCTGGAAATAAAATTTGATTTGCATCACTAACCTTGAACATGCTGACCAACCTATCGTAGATCTCCTTGGAGGTGTTCGAATCGGAGATGACAGCCACTAGATGCTTGTCAATGGAATCTCTGATAATCTTCTTTGCTTTGACTTCAACGTTATTGTACTTGGTCTTCACAGTAGCCAGTGCATTTGAAGGAGGCTTAGGGATTTTACCCTTCACATAATCCAACACTTCTTGTTCTTCCAATGACAAATCAAGAGACATCTTCCATCCATGATAGTCAGACTTTTCACGGAGCTTGTCTCAACCGGGAAGTGGGACGAGGAACCCATTGAGCCTTTTGTCCTTGTCCAACTGCCTTTGGTGATTACCCTTTCACTCTTGCTTGGGCTTTGTCTTCACCTCAGCTTTGATACCATGTTAATTTTAGGTAACAATGGTATGTTCTATGCTTAAGAGCAATTTACTTCAATTTCTTTACTAGCCCAATATCAATATCCAATTTTAGCAATCACATCAGCATGATAGTAAAATGCAAATAGACCATAAATGTAAACAGTAGAAGACAGCCCAAGACAAGAGGGCACAAGATGTGGCACCAGCGAGGGACAAACCCCAATGTGGGGAAACCCTTAATCAATTCTTCTTATATTCTTCAATAGTTCAGCAGAGAGAGAGATAGTACAAATTTACAAATCTGATAATTTATGATAGCAATAAGAAGCCCTAACCAGAAAAGCCAGTGTTGGTCAAACAGGGAAGAATTCTTCCTCTAAACAACTCAGTCAAACCTAGTCAACTTCGGCCTCCAACAGCAAGCCCAATCAGCCCAAAACAATCCGAAAAATTCCAGTCAAAAGTTGGTCGACGAAAATGAAACTGCGGCCAGCCCTAGGGCAGTCAACGTTGGTCAAATGAGAGGTCATATCACCTCGATTTCAGTGCCCGAATCTGTGGCCTGCCAAGGAGAAGATACCTCACCCAACTTGTAGTCAAAAGGATGTCAACGCTCGTCAATGCAAACCCAAAATACAGCCTCTGAAATTCGGTCAACACTGGTCAATGCAATCAAACAACCAAACAGAAAAATGTCCTCCTTCCTTCACACATGTGAGAGGCAGCTGCCCAAATCAGCATACCCAATCAAGTGAAGAGAGAGAGATGTGTGAAGATGAGATGATGATAAAATGACTTGAGGTCTCCTCCTTTTATATGCAACGTTGAGGATGAGCTGGGGGTTTGAATGCCTATTTTGCTAGCTGGATGACCTTGACAATTTGTTCATAATATAAATAAATTCATATCTTCATTTTTACATGTCCAAATCGAATGATCTTTAGATCAATCCTACACCTCTCAGAGAGAGGAATCCAAGAAAAATACCAATTGTCATAAATAAGATGACCCGTGTGGAGTTTGGCCCTAGTTGCTAATTTTAACAAAACCCAATCAAGACAATTCTTACTTTCAATAGTAATCTTTGAGACTCTTCACCCTAGTCCAAGACCAAACCTTCCCTCCACACCATGTCATCCTTCCAAATCTTCGACCCCTTCCAACAACTTCGACTAGGCAACAGCTTCCGGTAACAGTGAAACTTAGGAGACTTCAATCTTTCAATCCAGAGCACGAAACAGAGAGAGAGACACCGAAAGCATGATTTTCTTCCTCTCCTTAGACTTCCCCAAACTCACACTTCTTTCGACTTGTCGACAACAAACTTCGCACTTCCCCAGCTACTCTTGAGATATTGAACTAGCTTGAGAGTTGATGCTCCAAATTACATCGATTAGCTTGAGCCTTGTAATTATAGGCTTCTTGTGGGTCGAAATAGGGTCCTTAGGCCGACTTAATGTGGAGGATACATAAATCATATTTGACTCAATAATAAACCTTTTTACATGATTCAAAATCCCAAAAAGGGTCTCTTTGACTGTATAATGACTCTATAAACTTAATATTAATCCTAGGAGTCCACAATGAGGACTTTGACTAATATAATGATGACCCAAGCATGAAACTCATGCTTTAATAAGTCACTGTTACAATAATAAAAATTATTTTCTTTATTCTTTTGACAAGTACATTACATGATGACTCAAGTACATTAATGAAGACCGGACATATTTAGATTTTCCAACACTCCCTCTTAACTAGGGAGGTATTCATAATATACAAATACAATGGAAGATCTCAAGCTATATGAACCATGAAAAACTTTAGGTACCACAATGCAATACACCAAATTCCTGACCAGGGCAATCTATCCATTGGTCTCTCAACAATTTAGGCACCATAATGCCACAGACTAGATTCCTGACCAGGGCAATTTATCCATTGGTCTCCCAACAATTTAGGCACCGCAATGCAATGGACTAGATAACTGACCAGGGCAATCTATCCAAGTGGGAATAAGGTGGACTCAAGCTTTCAACCTCTCTAGGTACCATCAGTCTTACTTGCTAACCACCAACTCAAAAAATGCAAGTGTGTATCCAAAAATAGATCTCCTCTCCAACTTCAGGACCTAGACATCAACTCCAAGTGTCAGCCAGATGTCTTCCCAAGCAATGCTTCACTCGCAAAGCCTCAACAAAATCTCTTCCACACTTTTATCATCAATACAATCAACAATATCTACCAAACCAAGCAAGTTCCTTAGATATTCAAACTTCTTGTTAGGAAGAGCCTTTGTTAGTATGTCTGCTACTTGCTCATTTGTCGAGACATACTCCAACTTCACGATCCCATCCTGCAGCAAGTTCCTAATAAAGTGGAACTTATTTTTGATATGCTTTGTTCTAGCATGAAACACGGGATCTTCGGACATCTTGATACAACTTTGATTGTCACGATTAATCACAATAGGACCCAGAGACTTCTCAAAAAAAATCTGCCAGACGCTTCCTTAACTAAACAACCCCTTTTCCTACTTCACATGCAGCCACATATTCTATCTTAGCACTACTCAATGCAACAGGATCTTGCTTCCTACTCATCCATGAAATCATAGCGGCACCCAGGCTAAAACATCCTCCGGTAGTGCTACTTCCATGGGTCTCACTGCCACCCCAATCAGAGTCTATGAAGCCAATTAGCTTGACTTCCTTACTATCATACTTTAGGCAGTGATGTATAGTGCCACGAAGATACCTCAATATATGTTTGGCAGCTATCCAATGATCATGACGAGGCTCCAACTGAAACTGACGAAGAATGTTCACTGCAAAACATATATCTGGCCTAGTATTTACCAAATACATTATGGAACCCACCAACTGTCGATATGAGGTAGGATCCACGAGACTAGAGTCAGAGCCTCTCAACTTCTTAAGGTTGGTGATCATAGGAGTAGTCATCGACTTGGAATCCATCATCCTGAACTTCTGCAAAAACTTGATGATGTACTTTCCTTGCCCCGAATATATCTCCCCATGTCTCTGCCATACTTCTAGACCTAGGTAATAGTGCATCAGCCCTAGATTCTTCATTTCATATTCAATTGCCAACATCTTCTTGCATTCTTGAATTCTTCGCTCTACACCTATGATGAATAGATCATCCACATAAAGTAGAATAATGAAGGGCTCATTATTCACGACCTTGATGTAGAGATTTGAATGAACAGAAATCTTCACAAAGCCAATTCTAAGAAGATATGCATCCATCATTGCATACCATGCCCTAGGTGCTTGCTTCAAACCATATAGGGCCTTCTAAGTCTACAAACATGAGAGTCCCTGCTATTCACTTCAAAGCCCTCGGGTTGTTCGATGTACACTTCTCATCAATGGTCCCATTCAGAAATGTGGTCTTAACATCCATTTGATGGATATTCCACCCCATTGTAGCAGCCAATGAAACCAATGATCTAATGGTAGTGTACCTTGTTGTGGGTGCAAAACTTTCTTCATAATCATTGCCTTCCTTTTGAGAGGAACCCCTTGCAACGAATCTTTCTTTGTACTTGTCTACACTTCCATCAACGACATGTTTGATCTTATAGATCCACTTAGATGTGACAACCTATTTGTCACTAGGTCTAGGAATAATCTCCCAAACCCCATTCTTCATGATGGATTGATATTCTTCCTGCATTTCTTTCTTCCAAACCTCTTCATGCACAACTACCTTGAATGTAGATGGTTCGGCTTCAATTAACTTTGTCATATATGCAGCATGGCCAAAATATCTCTTTGGTTTCTTACTTTCCCTAAAGGAACCTTTTGCATTTTCATGTCCTTCAACATATTCTAATGTAGATTTCAACCAATTTGGCCTCTTCCTTGTGGTTGGGATGACCACCGATTGAATAGGCTCACTTTGTCCTTCTTCTTCGAGATTTGTAGTAGAGTTTAGATGCTGAACTTCTTCTTCAAATATGGGAACTTCTTCGTCATCAGAATCAATAGAAATATCCTTTGATTTCTTGTATGCTTGATTTTCATCAAATATGATATCCCTACTTACTTCAATGTGTCTTCCTTCCTTTATGTAGATTCAATATGCTTTTGAGGAAAGACTATAACCAACGAATATTCCCTTGATACTTGTAGAGTCCAACTTTTTTCGCTTGTCTTTCAGAACATGGATATATGCTGGAGTTCCAAAGATTCGGAGGTGATCCACACTCGGCTTCTTTCCTGTGAATACTTCTTCAGGTGTTGTATTATCAAGACTCTTATGAGGACTTCTACTTTGAATGTATACAACAGTCGTCGCTGCTTCTCCTCATAAGAACTTTGGTAGATCTTGATCAAGGAGCATAGTTCGAATGCCTTCTTCAATTGACCTATTCTTCCTTTTGGCTAATCCATTTTGTTCGAGATAATAGGGAACAATGAGATCCCTCTTAATACTTGCTTCCTTACAATATGAAATCAATTCCTTAGAAGTGTATTCCCCACCATTGTCAAACCTCAGAGTTTTCATCTTTCTTTCGGTTAGGGTTTCCACTTCAGCCCTAAACTCCTTGAACTTATCAAATACTTCATCTTTTGTTTTGAGGAGGTAGAGTCATGTCTTTCTAGAATGGTCATCAATAAATGTCACATAGTAGAGATGACCTGCAAGTGATTTATCAGACATGGGCCCACACACATCGGAATAGATGAGGTCTAATATCTCTTTAGACCTAGTTTCACTATTATGAAATGGATTTCGTGTATGTTTTCCCAAAGAGCATCCCTTGTACACACCTTCATGATCCAACTTCATATTAGGAATACCACGAACTAGTTGACTATGAGTAGGGATGAACTTATAATGTAGATGACCATACCTCCTATGCCATAGCTCAATGGGACTTATTTCCATATGAACCAAAGATTGAGAAGGTGGTGTAATGACCTATGAAGACTTCCTTCATGAACTCCAATAGCCCTAGCTTTATCAATGATAGAGTATTTTCCCCAAACCAATACTTTTCCATCAACAATAGCAACTCTTTCCCCTTAATCTTCTAAATAAGAAGTAGAAAGCAAATTCTTTTTTCAAACCTAGAACATATAGAATGTTGTTGAGATGCAGCTTGGATCCATTATCCAGCTTCAACGATGTTGATCCCAGGCCTCTAACAGCGTAGCTTTTGTTGTCACCCAATTCCACTGCATGAGAAGATGGCTCCTTTGATAGTGTATGAAGTTGTTTACTTTCACTTGTCATGTGTCTCGATGCTCCACTATCAATGATCCATGCATTGTCATTGGTAAGAGAACCTGTAAGAGCAACCAAGAATCATTGACTCTTGTTAAACAAGTAGTAGATGACCTTCTTGATCCAACTTCCAGTAGTGTTGAAACCCATTCTTATGTAGTTCATCATAGAGGGAGAATATATGCCAACAAAGTGATATTCAACTCTTCCTAACCTTAGCTCTAATACCATGTTGGAAAATCAAAGTAGTTATATTAGGGTTTGACTCTCCTTTCTTGATAATTACTTGTGAGTGCGTTGGATTCTTTTACTTCTTTATTGTCTTATCTTTCATCAAGCAATTACCATATTATGTGTGTGTGATGATCACAAAACAAGAGAGACAAGATATAAACACTATGCCAGGGAAAAACCCCCCTCGAGGGGAAAACCCAATCAAGATAATTCTTCCTTGAGACTCTTCATCCTAGACCAAGACCAGACCTTCCCTCCACACCAAGTCAACCTTCCAGATCTTCGACCCCTTCAAGCAACTTTGACTAGGCAACAGTTTCCGGCAACAGGAAGCTTCCGACAATAGCGAAACTTAGGAGACTTCGATCTCCCAATCAAGAGCACAAAACAAAGAGAGAGAGGCACCAAAAGCTCGATTTTCTTCCTCTCCTTAGATTTCCCCAAACTCGCACTTCTTTCGACATCCCGGCAACAGACTTCACACTTCTCCAGCTACTCTTGAGATATCGAACTAGCTTGAGAGTTGATGCTCCAAATGACTTCGAATAGCTTGTATTTATAGGCTTCTTGAGGGTCGAATTAGGGTCCTTAGGCCAACTTGATGTGGAGGATACATAAATCATATTTGACTCAATACTAAACCTTTTAACATGATTCAAAATCCCAAGAAGGTCTCCTTGAATGTACAATGACTCTATAAACTCAATATTAATCCTAGGAGTCCACAATGGGGACTTTGACTAATATAATGATGACACAAGCATGAAACTCATGCATTAATAAGTCATTGTTACAATAATAAAAATTATTTTCTTTATTCTTTTGACAAGTACATTACATGATGACTCAAGTACATTAATGAAAACTAAACATAGTTATATTTTCCAACAAAGGTGAGCCCTAAGGTATGGTGAGGATATCATTTCACAAATGGCTCATGCATGCATTTGAAAGTAAGTTTGATTCACAGTACTTATGATGAGATAGTGCACTTGGTATTGGACACGTATCGTACATTCTAATCATGGTAAAGCTACTTTGATTTTCGATATATTGGTATACTTTACATTTGGCAAAGCATCTCACATCTTAGACATGATGGATTTCATAAGAAGGCTAGCTCATTATTTTTGACATATGATAGCTTGATTCATGACTATGATGAGCATGATAACCATGATGATAGAAGGATAACAATTCAAGATCTTCTTGTTGACCGTGGTTAGGTTTTGATGAGCTTAGTAATTATGGCATATGGTAAAATTGAATGCCCTGACTTGATGGATTGAGTTATGTGATAAAGGAATGATGTTGTGATCATGATTCTTGAAGTATACTCCTATTAGCTATTTGACAATAACCCTTGATGAAAGGTTGATGTCATGATGTGATGATGAAGTAACTGATGCTGACATGTTATGACCATGATATATGTTATAGAACATGATATAGCTTGACTTTATGATCTAATAGTTCTGTTGATGCATGATAGTATTACAGACAAGTTGATGACTTATGGAAGAAAGGGAATGCTCATTAAGAGAGAGAAACTCTCCATAAGATCCCTACACCTATTATTATTTTCATTATATGAATAAAAGACTCTTTTGTTGAAGTAAGATTTATGGACATGAAAAGACAAATATCTAATATTGTTGGTCTGCAGCAAAGTTCTGGTCTAAGAAGAAAGAATTTGCTTTACTCTAAGCCTCAGCCGCACAAAAGCAAACCTAAGGGTGCGACTGTAGCCTCTCAACCTGTTGTGGCCACAACCACCATCCTATTAAAAGTTTAAAACATGCTCTGGTAGCAAATTTGAATGGGTCCCATAGAAGTTTGATCTTTCACTTCTCCGAATGATCTGTTTTTATCTCGGGGATTTTAACTCTGTGCCGAGTCAAATCTTCAATTCTTAATGGTCAAGACCCCCCCTTGAATAAATCTCTGCTACATGATTCATTCATAACCCAGTATAGCCCTTCATTCATATCCTTCATCGGGACTCTTTCAATCCTCATAAACCTTCATAGTGTCCTATGCCCACACATATAACCACCCCCACTCTTTACCCCTCAAAACCTTCCATTGCATCTTTATTCCTATTATAACTTTTTTATAATAGAAATGCTTTGCAAAGCACACATGACTTAACATCTCTGCTCATCCTCATTGCATACCTTTATTGTATATCACAAGTCACATTGATCAAGGGCAACGCCTATCTCTCATGAACAAATGCGATGCGATTAAGCCTCCAATCGCAAATTGCAATCGCACTTTGCTAAGACCCAAAGCCCAAGCTTCAACGTTCCGCGAATGGCAGACCTGCCAGGATTATCAAGCATAATACATATATTTTTGGGTCCGCTTCCCCAATCGCATATCGCAATCGACGGAACCCAAGGTTTATATATAAGGCGCACCGCGATATACCGGACCCGCTGGAACTATTAAACTCAACATATATATTTTTGGGTCCAGCCTATCGCATATCGCAATCGGCAGAGCCCGAGGCTTATACATAGGGTGCGATGCGATTAATGGACCCAACAATAACCATAGCCCTAGGTACATAATATTTGAAGTCTGGCATTATGGTCCAGCAGCAGATTTTGCTGTGTTTTCCCATGTATTCCTATAAAATGTCGTGGTCCGGGTTTTCAAAGGAAAATCCGATAAGGGTGATGTTGCATGTGATTGCCCGTTGCGATGTGCGATTGCGACTCGATCGCATCACAACCTTAGCTGAACTAGGGGCTGATTCTTTCACACTCGCTCCTTTTGATTTCAATACGCCTTATCATTTTATAAAGTTTTAATGGGGGCAAGATTTGTTCTTAGGCGTTTCTATCATATGTTTCATAATCATAAAGCTAATGTTAATTATCTCTACAGGCGAGGATTAAAAGATGCATGAGCGGATCCAAAGAGTTCATATATGCGGGTGTTTTCTAGTTAAAGATCCGGCCTTAGGCGTTCTCGATCAGGTTTCCACGCGTTTCCTGTGTATTACGAAAGTGAAGTTGTCCCAGGTTTCATCATGAAGAGATGACACGCAGTCATTCTCCTTTCCATCGACATTCGTTCATTCCCCCCCAAGAAGTAGAACAGTCCAGCAAATGTATCCTCGACATGACAGCAGTTACACCGACTGTTCTACGTCTGTATAGTTTGATTTGTATACTGAAAAGAGAAGGGAGGTGAAAAGTTAGGGGAATACCAAGGGTCAGTTCCTTCAACATAAGTATTACCTCCGAAGATGAGGGGAGGACTTTTTTTTTGGCAGAACAACTTTTGATTTATTGTGCTAATAAAGAAGACTGTTTGGTCGAGAAAGAGCCTTTTTCATATTTATTTTCCTCTTCTTTCATGTGTTTGGAATTAGGATGTTGTTGCTGACATAAATATAAATATGTTTTGTTTTTATGCATATTGATAACAGACAGTTCATGACTAGTCTTGGTGATTCAAATATAATTTGTTACCATGGTTAATTCATGAAAGGTTGTTACCATGGTTAAACATCAGTTGCAAGTTTTATTTGTATGGAAAGGAATGTGAATTCCTGTATGAGTAATTAGATTGCAATTAAGATTTAATACAACCTTGTTCATCTGTGAACCAGTAATTGATTCATTTGGACTTGGAATCCATATATGATGTTTAAGCTCTTTTGTTATGCTCCTACAGGATAGATTAGAATAGTTAGGGCTAGCATAAGTAGTTAGTATTAGTGTAGATAAGATTTGATACATATAGGTTAGCTGTTTCTTTTGTTAATTTAATTGAAGTTTTCCTCCAAGAAGCAATCTTTCAACACCTATAACAATTTACGAGATCCTTTAAAACCCGTCGGAACTAGCCACTCCAAACGAGAGCGAATCTGATTGGGGTCTGCAATCATGTTGGTTCCCTTTGTTGGCACAACGAACTTTTTCCATGTCAACAAATTGGCACTAGAAGGAGGGCCTAAACCGTCGTCCACAGCTCTTTATGATTTCATCTATAAATGTCGCGCATGGATTCGAAAAGATTAATGCATGGATCGTAAAGGTCGAAAAGATTCTTCCTCCCATTTGGAAAAGCCTCATTTCGAAGAAACAGAGATCCCTCTAAGTCCTGTGTTTGGGTCACCCAAGGAAGAGAGACTGTGGGAGTACCCTGTCACTCAGGAACAACCAGTCAAAGTACTTACTCGTGCTTACGCTCATTCCCTATCACAGCTTCCCATCTTTCAGTCTTTACCTCCGACAGCTAAAAGAAAGCCAAGGATATATCACATAAACGAAGAGACATCTGCGACCCCTTCTCTTGAAGATATTGTGCTAGAGTCTTTGCAAAGTATTGACACTCCTTGGGAATAAATTCCTAAGGATCCCCCTTCTAAAGGTAATCCCTGGCATGATTTGGAAAATCCTAACGAAGAACACCCCAGGGAAACCTTCAACCAGAACCTCCCTATCCATAATATGGCTAACATTCCCCCTCTAGGTGGGAACTGCCTCTACCTCCCCTTCTAGGTGGGAATCCGCTTCTGCTGCCTCCTCCGGGTGGGAATCAACCCCCACCTCCTCCGGGAACACTCCCTCCCTGGCTTGCACAGGATGTCGTAGCGGTACCTGGGCAGCAGCATGCCTTACCCAAGAACGCAGAAAGAGTATTGCGTAAATTTTACCCTGAGCGGGGAGACACTGTTGATAACCATATTCACTCTTTTTTCCTAGCCATGCGCATGTTGGGGGTAGCTGATGAGGATGTGGTATGTCGCTTGTTCCCTTTTTACTCTGATTGGTATGGCTTCCACATGGTACTTTAGCTTGAGAATAGGATCGATCACCTCATGGGGTGCCTTTCAACAGGACTTTTTAAACAAGTTTGGTGATGACAAAACACCTACGGCCTTAGTTTTAGAACTATCCCGTTTGAAAATGGAAACCAAAGAAAAGGTCAAGGATTTTAACATCCGGTTCAACACTTTGTTCAACAGAATCTCGGCTAACGCTAGACCTACTGATGAGGTGCTCATGGAATTCTACGTCACTGCTCTCGCTGTCCCTACTGTGATGTGGGTCAAGAGAAGTATTGCTCAAACCTTACAAGGTGCTATCGATGAAGCAATAAAAGTCGAGAATGAAATGATCAGTCTCACAACATGTCATCATACGACCGAAGGAAAGAAAGCCTCTCAGTCATCCAAGAAGAATAATGGGAGTGATAACAAAGTGGCTGAGATCAAAGAAAAGGACACCACAAATGTGGAAGGTTTGCATCGGATCATTAAGAAATTGACAAACACAGTCATCGATATGAAAAGGAATTCTGGAGAGAGTACAAGTGGGAATGGAGGAGATTATAACAACAAAAAACCCTTCAAACCTTTCTATCGTAAGAAGACAAAAGGTGGTCATGGTCAACTTGCGTTGCCTGCTCCACCCGATGAAGGGAATTTAAATATGGAAGAGCTAGCTCTTATCGGATCGCTCCTTAACAAAGAAGAACCTATAGTGGAGCTGGAGCCAGAACAAGAAAATGAGGAAGAATACCAAATAGAAGAGCCCTTGGACGAAGAATCTCAAATCAATGTGCTGTGGGATTTCTATACAAATGAGAACGATGACGACAAAGGAGGTAGTACAGCAAAAATCCACACACAAAGTAAAGGGCCACTTGCGGACGTGATGAAGCCTGTAGACCAGACAAAGAAAGATGTTCACCCTTTGAAGGCATTTGCTCCTAAAGTTCTTGTCGAGAAGGGTAGACCTAGTGGTGATTCCAAGAGTACTCCAGATGTGAACTATCCACAGAAAGATAATACATCTCTGACTACAACGAAGGCGACGCAAAATGGTAAACTCCCACCTAAGAACGGCAAAACCGGTATGTTTACTCTGCCCTACGCTGTTTATAACATTGATTAAAACATTGTGGATGATCTTAAGAAATCTCGAGCTAATATCACATACTTCGATTTGTTAAAGTTAACGTAGCAAAGAGATCTCCTTTTGAAAGCTATGAATGAACGAAATTGCAAATCTCCCACCAATCCGAGTAGCCAAACCAATAAGTCGACATCCAGACCTGTTAGTACCCCTAGTCCAGCCCAAATGCCATCAGCCATGGAAGCCACTCTGTCAAAGATGAATCAAACCCCCCAAGATGTCAGTGCAGCCATGATAAGAAGGAAATCAAAATCCATGACTCCACCTTTCCTTATCACATTTGAAATCTTCAACATGAACGTATACAATTGCTTGGTAGATTCCGATGCCTCGTCCACTGTTATGCCTTATGCTGTTGCTAAAAGACTTCATGCAATGCCCAAGAAAACTAGAAATTGAATTATGCAACTGGACAGAACGAATGTGAAAGTAATTGGAGAATTGAAAGATGTGTTGATTCAGATGGCTGCCAAACCATAGTACACACAAGTCATTGACATAGCGGTAGTCGACATACCCGAGGCTTATGGAATGCTGCTTAGTAGGGACTGGTCAGCAAAACTGAATGGATATTTCTCAACTGATTGGACCCATCTCTTGCTGCCTCAGAAGGGAAAAGGTGATATGCTAAGAGTTGATCGAACATGAAGTATGTGGTGACGGAACTAAATGACCCCAATGAACCTGTAATGTTTACCAACTCTATCCTTGGGAATTATGGTCCGATGTTTGTGCCACGGAAACCTGTTTTGGAGAATTCCATGCAGAGACAATTGAAGAAACTGCAATAAACACACAGTTGGAAGCTCTCCCCTGTAATCTGACTGATGAATTATCTTGTATTATAGTAGATGATAGCAATGATTTCGTAGAAAGCAGTTCAATTGATGTAGCATTAGATTCTATATTTTGGACACTCTATTTTGATGGCTCTAACTGCCTTGAAGGTGCAGGTGCTGGGAGCATTCTCATTGACCCACAAGGGAACCAACATCTGATGGCCAGCCGGTTGGAGTTCGCGTGCACCAACAACACAACAAAATACGAAGGCTTGCTGCAGGGCCTGAAGAAAGCCATTGATATGAAGGTAAAAAATCTTAAAGTTTTTGGTGACTCACAGACAATTGTGGATTAGGTAAGGAAAAGGATACACTACAATTCGCCACACCTGGTAAGATACCAACATGAGGTATGGAGCTTAATTGACAGTTTTGATTCTTTTAATATCACGTACATACATCGAGGGCAAAACCGAGATGTCGATCTGATGGCTAGTATGGCTTCAAAACTCTTGCCTGACCTTAGATTAAATAAGAATAAATATTATGTTGAATTAATTTTCAGACCATCCGTACCTGATAACATCTCAAATTGGCAGGTATTCGAACGTGACGAGCAAATCCTTGAGTTCCTGCATTGCGAGAAGACATTCAAAAATGCACTCATTGATGAAAAAGAGCATGACAGGCTTATGAATGAGAGTGAAGATGAGGAAAAAGATCAGTCCAATATAATTCCCAAGTCAGTTGTCAAGATGGAGCACTTGTATGCCCTGCATGATAAATTTAAGAAGCCGATTAACTGCAAAACTCATAGCTCATCCATGAAGTATGAATCGGTCAACCTTGGAACCAAAGAAGACCAAAAAATTGTAATTTGGGCTGGGGATGCTCTCCACGAGAAAAGGTTGCATTTGTTAAGTTGTTTAAAGAGTACAAGGACGTCTTTGCATGGACATATGGCGATTTAAAAACTTCGATACCAGCGTTATGCAACATGTGATTCCGTTGGAGAAGGATGTTAGGCCATACCAACAAAACCTTCACAAGATGCATCCAAGCCTGGAACCATTGGTGAAGAAAGAATTAAACAAAATGTTGGACGCCAAAATCATTTTTCCTGTCAGGCACACCCGCTGGGTAGCCAATCTCGTGCCAGTAAAAAAGAAAAATGGAGACATCAGATTATGTATTGATTTCAGAAACCTAAACAAAGCATCGCAGAAAGATAACTATCCAGACCCTTCTATGGAACACATTCTTCAATTCGTTTCTGGGTCTGAAATGTTGTCCCTATTGGATGGTTTTTCAGGATATAATCAAGTGTTGCTATCGAATGAAGATCAGCTTAAGACAACCTTCAACACTAAATGGGGCACTTACGCATACCTTAAAATGTCGTTTGGACTTATTAATGCAAGCGCCACATTTCAGAGAGTTATGGACATAGCTTTCCAAGGATTGATTAACAGATCAGTAGTAGTGTACATGGATGACATTACTGTTCGTACCACAAAAGGGATCATATTTATCACCTGCAACATATTTTCGAAAGACGCCCAGTGGTTCGCCGTTTGTTGTGGCCACAACCACCACCCTATTAAAACATGCTCTGGTAGCAAATTTGAATGGGTCTCGTAGAAGTTTGATCTTTCACTTCTCCAAATGATCTATTTTTATCTTAGGGATTTTAACTCTGTGCCGAGTCAAATCTTCAATTCTTAATGGTCAAGACCCCCCTTGAATAAATCTCTGTTGCATGGTTCATTCATAACCCAGTGTAGCCCTTCATTCATATCCTTCATCGAAACTCTTTCAATCCTCATAAACCTTCATGGTGCCCTATGCCCACACATATAACCACCCCCACTTTTTACCCCTCAAAACCTTCCATCGCATCTTTATTCCTATCATAACTCTTTTATAATAGAAATGCTTTGCAAAGCACGCATGACTTAACATCTTTGCTCATCCTCGTTGCATACCTTTATTGTATATCGCAGGTCACACTGATCAAGGGCAAGGCCTATCTCTCATGAATAAATGCGATGCAATCAGGCCTCCAATCACAAATCGCAATCGCACTTTGCTAAGACCCAAAGCCCAAGCTTCAATGTTCCACGAATGGCGAACCCACCAAGAGTATCAAGCATAATACATATATTTTCAGGTCCGCTTCCCCAATCGCATATCGCAATCGGCAGAACCCAAGGTTTATATATAAGGCGCATCGCGATATACCGGACCCGTCGAAACTATTAAACGTAGCATATATATTTTCAGGTCCGGCCTATCGCATATTGCAATCGTCGAAGCCCGAGGCTTATACATAAGGCGCGATGCGATTAGTGAACCCGACAATAACTATAGACCCGGGTACATAATATTTGAATTTCGGCCTTATGGTCCGGCCGCGGGTTTTCCCGTGTTTTCCCGTGTATTCCGATAAAATGTTGTGGTCCGGGTTTTCAAAGGAAAATCCGATAGGGGTGATGTTGCATGTGATTGCCCACTGCGATGTGCAATTGCGACTCGATCGCACCACAACCTTGGCTGAACCAGGGGCCGATTCTTTCACACTCGCTCCTTTTGATTTCAATATGCCTTATCATTTTATAAAGTTTTAATGAGGGCAAGATTTGTTCTTAGGCATTTCTATCATATGTTTCATAATCATAAAGCTAATGTTAATTATCTCTGTAGGCGAGGATTAAAAGACGCATGAGCGGATCCGAAGAGTTCATATATGCGGGTGTTTTCTAGTTAAAGATCTGACCTTAGGCGTTCTCGGTTGGGTTTCCACACGTTGCTTGTGTATTCTAAAAGTGAAGTTGTCTCGGGTTTCATCATGAAGAGATGACACGCAGTCATTCTCCTTTCCATCGGCATCCATTCATTCCCCCCCATGAAGTAGAACAGTCCAGCAAATGTAACCTCGACGTGTCAGCAGTTACACCGAATGTTCTACGTCTGTATAGTTTGATTTGTATATTGAAAAGTTAAGGGAGGTGAAAAGTTAGGGGAAGACCAAGGGTCAGTTCCTTCTGCATAAGTATTACCTCCAAAGATGAGGGGAGGACTTTTTTTTGGTAGAACAACTTTTGATTTATTGTGCTAATAAAGAAGACTGCTTGGTCGAGAAAGAGCCTTTTTCATATTTATTTTCCTCTTCTTGCATGTGTTTGGAATCAGAGTGTTGTTGCTGGCATAAATATAAATATGTTTTGCTTTTATGCATATTGATAACAGACAATTCGTGACTAGTCTTGGTGATTCAAATATAATTTGTTACCATGGTTAATTCATGAAAGGTTGCTAATTCTAAACCTGTTAAACATCAGTTGCAAGTTTTATTTGTATGGAAAGGAATGTGAATTCCTGTATGAGTAATTAGATTGCAATTAAGATTTAATACAGCCTTGTTCATCTGTGAACCAGTAATTGATTCATTTGGACTTGGAATCCATATATGATGTTTAACCTCTTTTGTTATGCTCCTGCAGGATAGATTAGAATAATTAGGGCTAGCATAAGTAGTTAGTATTAGTGTAGATAAGATTTGATACATATAGTTTAGTTGTTTCTTTTTGTTGATTTAATTGAAGTCTTCTTCCAAGAAGCAATCTTTCAACACTTATAATAGTTTACGGGATCCTTTAAAACCCGTCGAAACTAGCCACTCCAAATGAGAGCAGATTTGATTGGCGCCTACAATCGGGTTGGTTCCCTTTGTTGGCACAGCGAACATTCGCCATGTCAACACAACCGCACGAAGGAAGGCATTTGGGTGTGGTTATGCATGTAGGACACAAAGGTGAAGCTTTGTGCATGAAAACCAGAAGTAGAGTATGACAGTCCTACAGATATGGAGCAGACAACTGAAAGTTCTATGAGCAAGGAAGTTTGAATGTTTGACTTAATATAATGTGAATATCCTGACTAAACTTGTGTTTGCAGGTCACCGAGATATGCATGTCATTATGATTTAACCATTGAGGCTAGTGTATGACATTATATGATAACAATTACATGGGTTTGACAAGATTTGACTTATTGGCCTGACTTAGTGAGCATATTGGCTTGAATGATTAATGATGTTTTAGAACTTTGACATGATGCTTGATGGTTCATAGTTATGTTTTGGCTTATGGATTATTTGAATTCACATAGATGACAAATTAGGGCTTTGAATTGATGACTAATGATTTGACTTCATATTTGATGATTTGCCTTGATGACTGTACTATAAGGGCATAGTAACTTTTAGTGACTAATATTGGTATTGAATAATGGCTTTGTATTGGCTTCATTGGCTTTGGCTCATTGGTTGAAGTATAAACAGTTGTGATTCAGTATGTACTATGAAGTAATCTCACGGTAAATGGATGGAACCTGCATGACTTATTCTTGGTGTATGCATTTGCATCTAGTGACATAAATGATTTATATTATGATCATGAGGATGACTTGATGAAATTTGGATTGATATTGCTTGGTAAGTGACAATTTGTTGGCATGACAATATATGAAGTCATTACTTCATATTTCGATGGGAGCTCTACCTATCACCTGATTCTAAAGAATTTGTTACAGTGATATTGATGATTTGATATTAGTTTTGATCTGGCATCTAAACTTTAACAAGTTGACTTAGTTGATTTGATTGCATAATATTGTAAGGCTAAGCATATTGGGTCAAGTGTTATGTTTGCAAAAAGTGTTGTATGAAGAAAGCTCCTCAAGCTTGGTATGTCTGTATTGACAGTTATCTGGTAAAGTCAGGAAGATGTGTCAATCTGAACCTCTACTTCAAAAGGGGTCCAAGGTATGACTTTGATTTTGGTTTTATAAATTGATGGTATATTCTTGACAGGGAATGAGCCTCTGATAAACAAAGTAAAAAGGATATGGCCTCTGAAGTTCGAAATGAAGAATCTTGGCATGATGGATTACGTCTTGAAGTTGGAAAAAGAAAAAAAAAATCTGTATCTTGAAGCTACTGAAGAATTTTTGGAAAATGCAAATGCAAATCCTTGGACACTCCAACTGAATTTCAAGAAGTTGTGAAGATATATTATTGAACCCGACTTGGCAACCGACAGTTGATTGAAGCATTGATGTTCCAACACCCACTCGTATATAAATATATATTATAATATATATATATTTATATATTATATATATATTTATATATATATATATGTTGTGCATAGAACCTGAGTGAATTCATAATTGAGCCACTTCATATGCATTCAATTGCCGCCAAGCTCAATTCAAGATATTTGCATGGGATGATCTATTTTTGGTCTAAGACATTCTTCCTGTGGTATGTGACTGCATGGATGTACTGATTTTGTTTGGGATTATTATTGATGAGTGCATCTGGGTGTTGCCTTAAAATGAGATCTGCCATAATATTTAGAATGAGAGGTTTGTAGCTTTAAGCACAACCGAGGTTGAGTACGATGTTGCTAGCATGGCTACCTATGAGACAGGATGAAGAAGCTCTTTGGAGGGTCGTTTGAGTAGGTTTTGGATATGACAGGGATACATTGTGATAATAATGAGAGGGATCCAATTGGAAGATATCTTCAGCTGATGCTGTTGTACGAGACAAGCTTAGGCTTGTGGTTGCTACCTCCGTGAGGAGGATGACTATGGTATCCTTTTTGTGATCTAATATTTGATTTGATGTCCTGTATGAACAAGAGATTGTTGCTATTGAGATATGATAATTACCAAGATATGAGCACGATGATCGAGGACACTAAGCTAGCTCTTCCCCCCTGTTTGAGCTCCCCGGGTGTGGAATTTAGACGGAGGGCTCCTAGGGTTGAGGGATCTCTAGACAATAGGGTATCACCCCTATCTATTACCCATAGGGTTGTAGATGTTGCTCCCCTATCTTGGTCTTTGTATAGTATACCCCAGTGGGCATCATACCCACAAGCCGAGCTTGTTGGGATTGTCCCTCCCCGTCTGGCCAATGGGTTGACGAGGCTTGGGGCATGTGATCCTTACCTCTAGGTAAGTTGGGTATCTAGCCCAAGCTCGGATTATGATGCAGGTGTTCTACCACATGACTCTTATGTTAGTTTTTGTAGCATCGGATATGTTCTAGCCATGAAATTTTGTGGAGGCTAGACTACATGAGATCTCCAAAACCCAGAAATCGTTTCTAAAAATTCTACCTAGAAATGACTTAATTAGATTAATAGTCAGTTTTTTAATATTTCCTAAGTCTAAACTTAGGGAATATGACTAATTAGTCAAAATTAATTAAGTTATGGTGTGAATGTTCTAAAAACTCACACTGATCGACTTTAAGTTAATCCTAGCCATCGATTAAGATCTAATCTTGGTCGTTGAAGTCTCCACAAAGGATTATAAGAATAAGTTGATGGGGCTTGGAGAAATAGCTTGAGCAGTTCGATTTCATGAGAAGATCAATTTCCTGAGTAGAAGCATTCAGCTGTCGGAGAGAGAGCCAGAGAAATCAAAGCAGTGAGAGAGAGGAAGGGACACTGAAGCCGAAGGAATATTTCCTGATCTAGTGAGTACATTTGCATAGAGGCAGAGATGCCACAGTGAGGCTGACGCAGAGTAGCGCAATAGCCTCTAGAGGCAAAGTCGAATTGTTGGGGAGAAGCAGAATTTCAGTGCCAGAAGTTGGGCAGAGGTTCCAGAGACCAGGAGAGATGTTTTCCCAGACAGCAGTTGGTCAAATGACTTGAGGAGAAGTTGTTTCGAGCTGAGAGAGTAGTAACTATGCTACGGTGACGCAGTGACTGCATAGAGGCAGTTTGGACGGCTCAATTTGAGCTGAGGTCGGTGTCGGGATTTTCCTGTGGAGTGAGGAATTTCTCCTCACTAGATTTTCTTGCTAGTATTTCTCTGTAGAATTTTGCCAGTTTCGACATCCAGTTGTACTCAGATTATTTCAATGTTGCATAGTAATAAAACCCTCAACTGCTGCACAGGTTTTCCCGAGTTGGGTTTTTCCGAGGACATTGTCCAAAATAAATGTGTTATTTCTATTAAACTAGATTCATCCCCCAGGCCCGTCGTGTCCCGAATCCGGCGAATCGGACATGATTCGGGCGGATTCAAGTCCAAAAATCGGGACACAATCGAATCCGGATCGTGTCTCAATTTTTGGATTCGAATCTGGAAATTAAGAACCCGCACGGCATTATAAAGGCAATTTTCTCCATTCTATTTTCACATTGAGTTGTTTAGTTTGTTGTGGGTGTTTGGGAGCAAGGAGCAAAGGGTGTGGGAGCATTTTCAAGGAGATTCAAGCAATAGGTAAGTGCAGTTTCTCCCTTTTTTTTGCATTTTTATTACAACAGTTTGCATGTGCATTTCTTTTACAAATTTGTGCATTTTTGGTTTATTTTTTACAACATTCATGGCTCAATCAAGCGCAGCAGGGAAGGGGCAAAGGAAAGGGAAGAATGTCCCCATTGGAGATGCCCTCCTCTCCCAATTTCATTAGGGTTTGCTACAAGTGTTCCCTCTATTACAAGTGGGGCTGCAACAGAAACTTCAAATGTTGAGGGAAGACTTCCTCCTCAAGGTAACAGATATCCCTTGTGGAAATATGTCACAAAAGAGCAAGGGCCAAGCAACAAGGTGAAGGGAGGAGGCAATGTGAGTTGGAAATGCATCTATTTCCACAATACTTTCACGAGCACATAGTTCTGTGTGAAAGGTCATTTGTTGGCTTTACCACGTTGTGGAATTGGAGCTTGTACAAACGTGCCTTTACCAAAGAGGAAAGAAATGGAAAGAGACTCCAATGTTGGTATGGAAAATGTGGCTACAACATTTACAAAAATAAAAAATAAAATTAAAAATTAAAAAAAAACCAAGAGTGATGACCCCCTTCCATTCTTAAAGAAAAGCAACAACAAATTCTCATTTGAGAGTTCTGGTGGGGGACAAGCTGCAAAAAGAAAGGCAATTTCACTTGGTCCAATGGACAAGATTTTTCAGAAGAAGAAACGGGAAGAGCTTAATCTCACCATTGCCTTTTTTAATATCAAAACTTCATATCCTTTAATGTTACACACTCACCTCTATTTATTGAGATGTGTCGAGCTCTAACTCAAGGGGCTCCATTAAGGGATGTGCTTCCTGGGTCAAAGAAGCTTAGAACCACATTGTTGACGAAGGCAAAAAAAGAGGTGGAAAATGCTTGAGCCTATTAAAGCATCATGGCCAACATGTGGGGTTAGCATTGCTTCTGATGGGTGGATAGATCCAGCACGACACACACTCATCAACTTCATGGTGTCTTCTTTGAATAGTCCAGTTTCTTGAAAGCAGTGGATGCACTTGGACAATACAAGGATGCACAATATATAGGTGAGTTGTTTATTAAAATTATTGAAGATGTTGGTGTTGATTCTTCTGTGCAAATCATTACAGATAATGCACCTGTTTGCAAAGTTGTTGGCATGATTGTGGAAGCTAAATATCCACAAGTGTTTTGGACACCTTGCATTGTCTATTCATTGAGCTTAGCACTGAAATCTATTGCTTTTAATGTGCTTTGAATTGGTAACATTATTGAGTATGCACGGCATATCTGCAACTTTGTACAAAATCATACAAATGCACTCACTATCTACAAGGAGTACAACAATCTATCATCGTTGAAGATTGTGGATACACAGTTTGCCTCTTCATTCGTCATGTTGAAGAGCTTGAGGGAGGTCAATATTGAAATTTCTAAGTCTAATACATTAGAAATTCTTCCTGCATTATCTGGTTTATATCACCTACTTGTTTATTCCTTAACAAGTTATTTAACCATATAAATACTGAAAATAAACGCAAATGTGCTCTCAACTCATATACAGATCATCAACTGAAATAATAGACAAACACACAAGGGACACCGTTATTTTTGGACAATTGTCCCCGAAAAACCCAACTTGGGAAAATCGGTGTAACAGTTCTGAGGGTATTATTATTAAGCATCTTTCTTGAGTACAACTAGGGTGCCAAACTGGCTCACCCAATAGAGATTTCTATCTGGCAATAATACCTCTCTTCGAAAGCATATATTCAACAAGTCTACCCCACAAAAATCCTTCCAGCACTTATCCAAGGCTTTGCGTCAGCCCTGCTAGCCTTTACGTAGTTCTGGAACCCCCTGCGTCAGCCCTCTGCCTCTCTGCGTCATCTCTCTGGCCTTCTGCGTCACCCATGCAAGCGCTGCTAGCCTCTACGCAGTCTCTCTGGCCTTCTGTGTGGCTCCTACTCACTCTGCGTAGCCACCTCAATCACTGCGCTGGCCCTCTGGCACTATCTCTACCTCTCTGCTATGTACTCACTGCCCCTCGCTGCAACTCAGATCACTTGTTCGAATTTTCTCAACAACCCTGCTCCAAAACATCGAATTGACTAGTCAATCTTGGTGTATCTCCAACTAACCCTCAAGCCTCCTCTTATACGTTTCCTTTTGAGTCTTCAACGTCCGAGATTAAGTCTTTAATCAACGACTAAGATTAGATTTGGCTTGATCCATGTCATTTAGAACATTCTCACCTAGTTTTATATTAATACCCATTAATATTTTAATTTTCCTAAGTTTAGACTTAGGAACTCCATTAAAAATATTAATTATTTTAATATCTCTCTAACCGGCTGGACTTCCCCAAACCATTCTAGGTCTTGGAGATCTTATGTGCTTTAGCCTCTCCACCAATTTTCATGTCTAGAACACATTCGATGTTACCACAAATCAACACTCACTCTTAGCGAGGAATGTGCTCTAGTAATGCTCCACCACTGAACATCACATTGATCATTCAGCAGCGGTACCTATGTTGATGCTTGGCCTACTGCCCAACATCCACTGCACTACTACCCATGGCTCTGCCACTGCCACTGCTACATTCGTACTGCATCTCCCTCTCAACATGCTACATCATGTTGCCCATAACACTACCACTACCACTGTTGCACTGCAACTTAGTTAGAAAGCAGTAAGTAACTAATCTACCCAACTACTGCATCCTTGTCAGCCTAGAATCCTCCTGATGCTGAAGCTACCTCTGCTGCTATCTGGTGCTTTCTCTGCTGCCTCTGCGCTGCTGCAAACACCTTTGTGCCTCTCGCACTACTGCAACCTCCTCTGTGCCTTTCTTCACTGCTTCAACCACCTTTGTGCCTCTCGCACTACTGTAACCTCCTTTGTGCCTTTCTGCACTGCTGCAACCACCTCTGTGCCTCTCACACTGCTGCAACCTACACTACCCTGCTACAAACCTCTCCACTCTAGCTCTGCCTTGTCGCTCCATCTGCATCTTGCTTCTATCGACATCCGGCATCCTGCTACTGCCATTCGGGACTCCCGTAGCCAAATATGATCCAAGAGTTTCGATACCTCAAGGACCCTGCCCCTCATCTTCTGTAGTCCTCCTGACTACAACTCGATGTCTCCCCACCTCTTCTTTAGAGGTGCATGAGCACTGATGGCACAATCGTCATCAGTCTCAACTTCTTTCTCCGCCTTAGCCAGATTTGCATTGGAGTCAGAAGCATCTCCCTTATTCTTCTTCTTGGGACACTGGGTTGCATAATGACCCAACTCCCCACAATGGAAGCACTTTACCTTGGAGATGTCCTTCTTCTTACTCTTCCCCTGTTGTCCCGCAGATGCCAGAGTCGCATCCTCCTCCTCTTTCTTGATTCAGCCTCCTTTGCTGCTACTTCCCACCTTGGTCAACCATCTGATCTCTTCTTGGCGAAGATCTTCCCACATCTCTTCCCATCCTAGAAGATCAGCTCTGGACAAATGTCTCCCAATCCTCAGAGACTGCATTTAGGGCGGTCCTCACCATGAACTCTTGATCCAGTGTGGCCCTTATCGAAGTAAGTTGGTCCCAAATCTCTTGCAACCTACTGAGGTATAGTTTTATCTGTTTCCCCTTTTGCATCTAATACGACCGCAATTGATTCTCCAACAACATCTTCCTCTGCATGGAAGTGCCCTGATATACAATGTCGTCAAGGTATCCCACATCTTTGTCGTGTTCTTCTCGGCAATATGTGGTATCACATGATCCTTGACCCCATCAAGGATTATGCACTTTGCCTTCGCCACTGCATCCTCATACCTTTCATTATCAGCTGGGTCGACTGGGATAGCCACGGTTCTCAAGGCGAAGCCCTTCATGCAATGTCTATCCAGAAAAGACAGGATCCTGGCCTTCTAGATGACAAAGTTGGAGGCCCCGTCCAACCTGTTTTGATCCCTCAATCCATTCATTGCCATCTCTGGCATCTGCTCTTCTACTGGACTCCCTTTGAGTCTCGACTTCCCTCCTGGAAGTTCTCTCCTAGGCTCCTCTGAATCTCGATTTCCCTGCTGGAAATCTTCCCACCAACTGTCGATTCACTCCTCTTCGATCCTCTTTGCAACTGCAACTCGGATCTAGATTTCTTGGCTAGAAATCCCTCAAGGCAGCAGCTGCCTCTACCTTGGTTCTGTCCTGTTAGGTACTGTTCTGCTTCGACAGTAACAGTACCCCACCAACTTCCCAATCCATAATCTTCTTACAGTTCCCTAGGCCACAGCAGCTGAAGAAACTGAGCCTCTTATCTCTGCGCAATCCCGACAAGACTGAATCGCTCCTCTGGCCAACTGCGTCAAGCCTACCTGGCTAAGTAGGATGGTGTGGCTCTTCGTGAGCCTCTTCCACCTCTCTCTGCCTTTGCGCTAGCCTTCTCTCTAGCTCGAAATGATGATGCAGGCCCTCTGAATCACTCCTTTGTTGCTTCTTGCTTAGGAGTAGCTCTGTCTCTCGGGGCAGCTGCTACTGCTGCAAATGCCTCTGATTAAGCTAGTGCCTTCAGTTCTCCTTTGATCTGCAATGCTTTGATACCATGTTGAAATTTCTAAGTCTAACACCTTATAAATTCTTCCCACATCATCTGGTTTAGCTCACCGACTTGTTTATTCCTTAACAAGTTATCTAACCATATAAATACTGAAAATAACCACAAATGCAGTCTCAAGTCATATATATATCATCAACTGAAATAATAGAGAAACAAACAAGGGACACCGTTATTTTTGGACAATCGTCCCCGAAAAAACCCAACTTGGGAAAACCAGTGCAGCAGTTCTGAGGGTTTTATTATTAAGCAGCTTTCTTGAGTACAACTAGGGTGCCAAACTGGCTCACCCAACAGAGATTTCTATCTGGCAATAATACCTCTTTTCGAAAGCAGATATTCAAAATGTCTACCCCACGAAAATCCTTCTAGCACTTCTCCAAGGCTCTGCGTCAGCCCTGCTAGCCTTTGCATAGCTCTGGAACCCCCTGCGTCAGCCCTCTTCCTCTTTGTGTCAGCTCTCTGGCCTTCTGCGTCACCCACTAGGCCCTACTAACCTCTGCGCAATCTCTCTGGTCTTCTACATGGCTCCTACTAGCTCTGCGTAGCCTCCTCAATCACTGCACTAGCCCTCTGGCACTATCTCTGCCTCTCTACTATGTACTCACTGCCCCTCACTGCAACTCAAATCACTTGTTCGATTTTTCTCAGCAACCCACTCCAAAAAATCGAACTGATAGATCAATATTGGTGTATCTCCAACTGACCCTCAAGCCTCCTCTTATACTTTTCATATTGAGTCTTCAATGGCCGAGATTAAGTCTCTAATCAACGGCTAAGATTAGATTTGGCTTGACCCATGTCATTTAGAACATTCTCACGCAATTTTATATTAATACCCATTAATATTTTAATTTTCCTAAGTTTAGATTAAGGAACTCCATTAAAAATATTAACTATTTTAATATCTCTCTAACCGGGTGGGATTTCCCCAAACCATTTCTAGGTCTTGGAGATCTCATGTGCTTTATCCTCCACCAATTTTCATGGCTAGACCACATCGGATGCTACCACAAATCAACAGTCAAGACCGCTCTTGGGGCCATGGTTATTTCAAAGTTTTGGTCTTTTTGGAGAAAGACAAATCAAGTAGCCTCTAAAAGGGTGAAGGACATAGTGTTAGATGATGCTTGGTGGGAGATGGTAGATCTACTTATTCAGATCATGGACCCTATCATTTCTTTGCTTCAATTCGCAGATACAGACCAACCCATCCTAAGAGAGGTTTATGAGGGATAAGATTCCATGATTGAGTCTGTGAGGAGCATTATTGTACAGAGTGAGTGCCCCGAGTATGAGACATCATCAGAGGCCTTCTCCACCACTATACAGGATATTCTTGTCAGCAGATGGGATAAGAATTACACATCTTTACATTGTTTGGCTCACTCATTGGACCCAAAATACTACAACCATGAGTCGCTGAATGGTGGACCTTCCCGCAAATTCCCTCCTCACATGGATGGTGAAATCTCACAAGGGAGGAAAGATGCATTCATGCGGGTTTTTCAAGATAGATCATCCCTTGATGAGGTGGAAGATGCAATTGCAAAGTTTTCCACTGACACTGGTCGATTTGCAAGATATGATCTTATTAGAGACAGGGGGGCTACGAAGCCCTATTCTTGGTGGGAAAATCATGGGGCAACAAGCCCTCCTCTACAGTGGTTAGCCATGAGGCTCCTCTCTTAGGTGACTACATCCTCTTATTGCGAGAGGAATTGGAGCACATATGGGAATTTGTATAGTGTCAAGAAGAGCAGGCTTGAGTAGTCTAGGGAAGAAACAATGGCGCATGTGCACACCAGCCTTCATCTTATTTACAGGAAGAGGGATGAGTGGTTGAAGGGTAAAACAAAGATGTGGGATGTCTTTCCTGATGATATGGGTCTGGACAATAGTGTTGAGTTGGCATTGGCCAACTTGGATCTCAATGATCCAGTGCTAGAGCATGTCAGAATTGATGATGGTGATACTGTAGAGGGGTCATCCTCCACACCAGCAGATGTAGAGATGACTTTGGATATAGGGGAAGAGGATGCAGCAGATGATAGAAGTTGTGACCATGATGATGAGGACAGTGATGTTGATTTTGATGATGATTATGAGGATTGATGACTCATGGGTCATGAACTACCTATTGCCTTGAGGCTTGTATACTTGTAGTGTTTTGAGTGAAAATTCCTAAATCTAAAACATCAAAAACCCCTACTGCAATTACTGGTTTACAATCTCCTACTTGTTCTTTACATTAACAGTTATTTAGTTGTAAACATCGAAGTAAACATTATTGCAGCCTTCACAAATATACAGATCATACACTGAAATAAGCAGAGACAATACCACAAGGGACACCGTTATTTTTGGACAATCATTCACGGAAAAACCCAATTCGGGAAAACCGGTGCAGCATATAAATGGTTTGTATTACTTAGCAAATTTCGTGAATACAACTAGGGTGCCAGAAATGGCTCACCCAACAGCGAATATCCTCGGCAGTAGTACCTCTATCCGGAGACAAATATTCCGCCTAATTAGAAAATGGATGATCAAACCCCACAGCGACTCTGACTGTTCCTTATGCTGGACAACGAGAGTTGCTCCAAGCACTACTCTAGAACTGCGTCACTCCTTCAGGAGCTGCATCACCCTATCCCGATTCAAAATCTGTTGATCTGCTCCCAATCTGCCCCACAGAATCACCCTAGCGCTGCCTCTGAGGCCCAGCATCAGCCTCTGCAGCTTCTGCGTCTCACTGTGTTAGCCCTCTACGTCCTCTGCATCATCTTTACGACCTCTGCGTCAGCGCTTCTCGGGCCTATGTTGTCTCTCCCGGCGTTACGTTGCCTCTCTGCTATGTATTCTTCAGCCTCAGATGAAAATTCCTTGTTGAACTACCCCTCACTGCAACTCTGATCACTAACTCGATTTCCTCAGCAAACCTCGCCCCAGAAAATCGAATTCTTTGATCAATTTGGTGTGTCTCCAACTGACCCTTAAGCCTCCTCTTATACTTTTCCTGTTGACGAATCGACGGCCGAGATTAAGTCCCTAATCAACGGTTAAGATTAGAACTAGGTTGATCCTCGTCACTTATAACTTTCTCACCCATATTTTATTAATCCACATTAACATTTTATTTTCCAAAGTTTAGGCTTACGAACCCATTAAAAATACTAATTATTTTTAATATCTCCTCATCTGAGTGGAATTTCTCGAAATGATTTCTAGGTCTTGGAGATCTCATGTGTCTTAGTCTCTCCACCAATTTTCAAGGGTAGAGCACATCTGATGCTACCCAAAAATCAACACTCCCTCTTAGAGAGGAATGTGCTCTAGCAATGCTTCACCATAGAAGCATCAAATTGATCCTCTGCATCGGTCCTCTGTGTTGATGCTTGGCCTGCTGCCCTACATCCACTGCACTATTGCTTCTTGTACTGCTGCCACTGCCACTGCTACATCTGTACTACATCTCCCTCTCAACATGTTGCATCATGCTACCCATAGCACTACCACTGCTAACTGCTGCACTACAACTTAGTTACTGAGAATTAAGTAACTGAATTCACCAAGACACTGACATCTTGGTCAGTCTGCAAGCCTCGTGATGCTAAAGCCACCTTTGTTGCTATCACGTGCTCCCTTTGCTGCCACTGTGCTACTGCAATCTCTTATGTGCCTCTCGCACTACTGTAAACTCCACTGCACTGCCACAGACTTCTGCACTCTAGCACTGCCTTGTCACTCCATCACACCTTTCCCCACTCGACACCTGTCATCATGCGACTGTCTTTAAGGGCTCCGGTAGCGGGATGTGATCCAAGAGTTTGGGCAACTCAAGGATCCTGCCCCTTTCTGTAGTCCTCTCGACTACAGCTCCAAGTTTCCCCACCTCTTCTCTAGAGGCGCATAAGCACTCATGGCACAATCGTCATCGGTATCGACATCCTTATCCGCCTTTGCTAAAGGAGCCTTTGAGTCGGAAGCTTCACCCTTGCCTTTCTTCCTAGGGCACTGAGAGGCATAATGTCCCAGCTCCCCACAATTGAAGCACTTGACCTTGGAGATGTCTTTCTTCTTCCTCTTTCGTAGCCCCTGTTGTCGAGTTGATGCGAGAGCTACATCCTCCTCCTCCTCCTTGATTCGAACTCCCTTACCGCTACTCCCTACCTTGGTCAATCTCCTGAGCTCTTCTTGTCGAAGAGCTGCCCACATCTCCTCCCAACTGGGGAGAGTTGCTCTGCCCAAAATGTTTTGGACAAACATCTCCCACTCCTCGAAGACCGCATTCAGGGCAGGCTTAACCATGAACTCTGGATCCGGTGTAGACCCCACGGAAGTAAGATGGTCGCGAATCCCTTGCAACCTGAGAAGGAAGGGATCTATCTCCTCTCCTTTCTGCATCTAATACTGTCTCATTTGATTTTCTAATAGCATCTTCCGTTGCACGGAAGAGCCCTGATACAAGGCGGTCAAGGTCTCCCACATCTCCCTTATTGTGTTCTTCTCAACAATGTGTGGTACTACATGATCTTTGACCTCGTCTAAGGTCACACACTTGGCCTTAGCTTAGGCCTCCTCGTATTTCTTCAATGGATCAGTGTCGACTGGTTCAACAACAACCTTCAAGGCATAGTCCTTGATGCGATGTTTGTCTAGGATTGCCAGGATCCTGGCCTTCCAAATGAAAAAATTGGATGCTCTGTCCAATCTGTCCTAATCCCTCAACCCATTCATTTCCAAATCTGCTCCTCTTCTCTAGACTCCCTCTAAGTCCTAATTTCCCTCTAGGAAATCCTCCGGCCAACCGTCAAATCACTCCTCTCCAATCCTCCTTTGTCGCTGAAACCCGGATATAGATTTCTTCGCAAGAAATCTGTCGAGGTAGTGCTTCCCTTTACCTTGGTTCAGTCTCCTTAGACACTGTTCTGCACCGACAGAAACAACATCCCACCAGCTCCTCAAATCAAAGTTTGCATAGCTCCCTTAGCCCTAGCAACTCGAAGAATCTGAGCCCTTTAGGCTCTGCACAATCTCTGCATTGGTTGAATCTGCTCCTCCCGACCAACTGTGTCAATCCTTCCTAGCTTAGAAATATGATGTGGCTTTGCATGAACCTGATCTGCCCTTCTCTGCCTCTGCGTTGGCCCTGATGGCTGACGCAACTATTGCGTGGGCTCCTCCCAGCTACTATGTCTTCCTCCCCCGGCTCAGAATGCTGACACAGGCACTGCATGAGCCTCTACGTCACCTCTTCTGCATTGTGTCACTCCTTCTGCCTCTCTGGCTCTGGAACAACGCTGTCTCTCGAGACAGCTGCTTCTCTGCTGCAAACTCTCAGATTTTTTGGCTGGTGTCTTTAGTCGCCTATGATTTGCAATCGCTCTGATACCATGTGAAAATTCCTAAATCTAAAACATCAGAAAACCCTACTGCAATTACTGGTTTACAATCTCCTACTTGTTCTTTACATTAACAAGTTATTTAATTGCATAAACATCGAAGTAAACACTATTGCAGTCTTCACAAATATACATGGCATGCACTGAAATAAGCAGAAACAATAACACAAGGGACACCTTTATTTTTGGATAATCGTCCCTGGAAAAACCCAATTCGGGAAAACTAGTGCAGCATATAGAGGGTTTGTATTATTAAGCAAATTTCATGAATACAACTAGGGTGCCAGAAATGGCTCACCCAACAGAGAATATCTTTGGCAGTAGTACCTCAATCTGGAGACAAATATTCCAACAAATCAGCAAACGGATGATCAAACACCACAGTGACTCTGGTTGTTCCTTATGCTAGACAGCAAACGCTGCTCCAAGCACTGCTCTGGAACTACCTCACTCCTTCAGGAGTTGCGTCACCCTATCCCGACTCAGAATCTGTTGATCTTCTCCCAATCTGCCCCACAGAATCTCCCCAACACTGCCTCTAAGGCCCAACGTCAACCTCTGCGGCTTCTGCGTTTCGCTGCATCAACCCTGTTGACAAATCAACGGCCCAAATTAAGTCCCTAATCAATGGCTAAGATTAGAAATAGCTTGATCCTCGTCACTTAGAACTTTCTCACCCATATTTTATTAATCCACATTAATATTTTTATTTTCCTAAGTTTGGACTTAGGAACCCATTAAAAATATTAATTATTTTAATAACTCCTCATCCGAGTGGAATTTCTCCAAACGATCGCTGGGTCTTGGAGATCTCATGTGTCTTAATACCTCCACCAATTTTCAAGGGTAGAGCAGATCTGATGCTACCCAAAATCAACATTTTGTATTTGTTATTTCTATTTTCCATTGGCATTGCACTACCTATGTAACACATTTTGATTTTGATGACTTAATAAGAAAACTATAGTATCTTTATCTTACTGTCTTGTCTTTCTCCTATTGGATCATTGATGAATTGAATAGGTATTATGATTTATCATTTATGTCACAATTGTATTTGTATGCATAATGTTACTTTGTAAAACTTACATCTAGATGAAGATCTATGTTTGAAAAAAATATATAAAACATATCCGAACATATCATGTTCCAGGGGATAAACGTTGTTGATTTTGGGTAGCACTGGATGTGCTCTAAGCCTCAAATTTTGCAGGGAGACTTGGGCACATGTATTCCAAAGAACCTAGAAAGCGTTTTGGAAAATTCCACCCATAAGTGATTTTATTAAAATAATTAATATTTTTTTATGACGTTCATAAGTCCAAACATAGGAAAATTGAAATATTAATGGGCATTAATCTAATCAAGGGTGAAACTTCTAGAAAAAGCCACGCATCAAGCCAAAACGATCTGAGCCTTTGATTATGATTTAATCTAAGTCGTTGGTTGCCCAACAGGAAGATATAAGAAGGGGCTTGACAATCATTTGGAAAACACACTAGGCAGATACTCAGTTGCCCAAGTGAAATCGATTTTCTGACTGGTCAAAGTTCAGCAAGAGAAAATTGATTCAAAGGGAGAGTTGCAGGTGGAGGAGAGACAGAGAGGGTTCAACATCAATCAGGGAGACAGGGACGAAGACGTAGAGCAGTAGAAGGGACAGCGCTAGGCAAATTGACATTGGGAGAGGCAACGTTGGCTGAAGTGACGTGGGCATTGCATAGGACAGTCCAGACACCAAAGAAAGTGACACTGGGCAAGCCAGAGAGACGCAGAGGGTGGAGGAACCTCTCTCTCGGGTCAAATACTTGTTCAGGAACATCTATAAATTTTTCTCAGAAAGCATTGTTCTATACTGCTGGGTGTAATTTGTATATGATGATTTTTGCTAAAGAATAATAAAACCCTCTATCTCTTGCACCAGTTTTCCCGCATTGGGTTTTTTTGGGGACAATTGTCCAAAAATAATTGTCATTGTGTTTGTATATGTGCCAGCATTTTACTTACAATTACTTTCTACAATGTTTTAATTGTGAAGGCTGCAATAGAATATGTTTCAATATTTGCCATAAGAATATAGTAGATAACTTATTTATGAAGTAATAAGTAGAAGAAATCTTATTAATCACTGCAGAAGGATTTCTATTTTAGAAATTTTCACATGGTATCAGAGTTATAGGGAAGCAGAAGAGAGAAGTTGGAGGATCCAGCGCTGAGAAGAGAAGGGAATTCGAAATTCCTACAAGGGCAGAAATTCGAATCTCCCAGAGGATTTCGCAGTTCAAACCAAAGAGATTGGATTTCTTGGGAAAACTCTCTCTAAGTGAGTCGATAGAGAGGTAAGTCTTTTCCAATCGAAATTCATCGATGGCAGAAGGGACAGCAGAGCAGAAGATTCATCTAGGAGGATTATTTCAGGTGGGACACAGTTTTTCCTATAGCAGTTGTTGGGATAGGTTAGCGTCAGAAATTGGCACAATATGGATACTCAAAGTGTCTCAGATTTATCTAACAGATTAGATGAAGAAATTGCATGCCTAGCTAATTCAGCATCAGCGGATGTTTGGGACATTGATAGCGGGGCTTCAGCTCATATGACTAGAGTACGAGAACATTTCTCGAGCTATCAAGAAGAACATATGGACTTCCAAATAACTACGGGAAACATAACGAAATGTACTCTAGTAGGCAAAGGCACCATAGCTTTTCAGACTGAAGTAGGGACTAACATCTGAGCCACCAATGTTCTGTATGTGCCAGGATTAAGAATGAATTTAATTTCAACGTCCCAGTTACAGGACAAGGGATATGATGTATACTTCATCGAGAAGAAAGTATATGTTAAGCATCCAAGATGGAAGAAGAAAAAGCAAATTGGGGTTCGAAGCAACAAGTTGTATAGGTTGCAGCTCGAATTTCCAATGGCATTGATAGGCAACAACTATAATGGTGAGGATCGAAATGAATTATGGCACATGCGAATGGGGCATTTACACCATGGAGCACTAAGGATGCTCAGAGAGACTGTTACAAGGGTACCAGTCCTAAGTAATGAACATGATGACTTGTGCAAAGGATGTGTGCTAGGAAAGTACATTAAAGCAGCTTTTCCCAAAAGTAACAATAGAGAAAAGGATGTATTAGGATTAATACACTCAGATATCTGCAGTCCTATGTCCACAAGGGCTCTTAGTGGTGGTGAATACTTCGTCACTTTTGTCGATGATCACTCCAGAAAAACCTGGATCTATTTCTTAAAGACCAAGGATGAGGTCTTTGATCGTTTCTGAGAGTTTAAGGCTCTTGTTGAAAATATGACAGGGAAAAAGATAAAGGTATTGCGTTCAGATAATGGTGGAGAATATAAAGACAGAGATTTCACAAGGTTTCTGCTCAAAGGAGGGCATCAAAAGAGAGTGGACAACTCCATATAATCCAGAGCTGAATGGAATGGCGGAATGGAAGAATCGAACTATTGTTGGGGTAGCCAAAGCCATGTTGTATGATCAAGATCTACTTAAGTATTTATGGGCAGAAGGTTGCAACACAATAGTATATATCCAGAATAGAACTCCTCACGGAACATTGGGGAAGAGAACACCCGAAGGAGTATTCATAGGGAAGAAGTCAGAAGTCATTCATCTCAGGATATTCGGAAGCATGGCTTATTGCCACATTCCAGACGAGAAGCACAACAAATTGGATCAGACTGCAGAGAAGGGGTATCTCGTAGGATATAGGGAGACCTCAAAGGCATACAGAATCTACATTCCAAGCAGCATGAAGACTGTAGTAAGACGGGATGCAAAGTTCATGGAAGATAAAGCTTTCAAGAAATCTTGTGAAATGCCTGCAGAAGATCAGTCAGGAGATGTTTCGTTAGTCAAGGGCAACAAGAAGGACAAGCAGGAGAACATACACTTGGGTTGAGTACAGTGACCAGTACCATTTCCTCAGAGGGAGGAAATGCAGATGCTTCTCAACGGAGGGAACAACAAGATCATGAGGAAGAGTTGGTTGAGCCTCCCACCACCAGTGGTAGAACGAGAAGATATATGCGACAGACACTGAGGGACGCAAAGGAGTTTGTTGGAGCTCCTAGAGCCAAGAAGAGGCAGCGTAGACAACCAGATAGATACCAAGCATTTGTTAGCTCCAGTTGGAGAACCTTCTAGCTTTAAGGAAGTTGTTCAACACCAAGTATGGGTGGATTCCATGGTGGAAGAGTACAACTCCATCATGACAAATGATGTCTAGGAAGTAGTACCGAGACCATAAAATAGATCAGTTGTAGGATCACGATGGATCTACAAGATCAAGTATGCTGCAGACGACAACATAGAGAAGTACAAGGCAAGGTTCGTAGCAAAGGGGTATGCTCAGAAAGAACGAATAGACTATGAAGAGACCTTCGCCCCAGTTGCTCGTTACACCTCTATCAAATCTGTTATATCCCTAGCAGCTTAAATGGGATCGAAGATTCACCAAATGGATGTCAAGACAACATTCTTGAATGGAGTGATAGAAGAAGAGGTGTATATAGAGTAGCCCGAAGGCTTCGAAATTCATGAGAAGAAGTCTCATGTTCGCAGGTTGAAGAAAGCCTTGTACGGGCTCAAGCAGGCACCTAGAGCATGGTATGGTCGAATTGATAGTTACTTGCAACAATTGGGATTTGTCAAGAGTGATGTTGATCCCAATCTCTACTATTTATTGCTAGAGAATGAGCCACTCATTCTGGTACTATATGTAGATGACCTGTTCCTAACTGGATCATCTAGGCTCATCCAGGACTACAAGAAGAATCTTGAAGTCGAATTCGACATGAAGGACTTGGGATTGATGCATTATTTTCTGGGTTGGAAGTTTGGCAGAAGAATGGGGAGATCTTCCTTGGACAAGGAAGGTATGCTACAGAGATTCTAAAGAGATTCTAAATGCAGGATTGTCGACCCATGGCTACTCCCATGATCACCAACTGAAAGAAAATAGATGCATTAGAGGATAAAGAAGTAGATCCCACCTTGTAAAAATAGCTCATTGGGTCACTTATGTATCTGGTCAACACTAGGCCAGACATTTGTTTTGCTGTCGATACTCTTAGTCAATTCATGGTGGAACCAAAAAGGGTGCATTGGGCAGCGACAAGGCACATACTTAAGTATGTACATGGAACAGTCATATATGGATTGAAGTACTCTAGAGTGGAGGATATCAGCTTGAATGGGTTCACCGATGCAGATTGGGCAAGTAATTCAGTAGACCCAAAAAGCACCTCAGGGTACTGCTTCAATGTTGGATCAGGGATGATATCTTGGTGCAGCGGGAAGCAAAAATCAGTAGCACTAAGTTCATGAGAAGCAGAATATATGGCAGCCAGCACAGCTACGTATGAAGCCATATGGCTCAGAAAATTGCTTGTGAGCTTATTCAGAAAAAGGACGGAGGTGACCAAGGTTTACTGCGATAATTAGAGTTGCATCATACTCTCTGAGAATCTAGTATTTCATGATCGATCGAAACATATAGATATTCGTTGTCACTTTATTAGAGATTGTGTTCAGCGTGGGGCAGTACAACTACAGTATGTTCCCACAGGAGAGCAGGTGGCCGATATACTCACAAAGGCTCTCGGAAGAGCTAAGTTTACTCAGTTCAGAGAGCAGTTGGGTATGGTTGAAAATCTGTTTCAATAGCAGCAATAGGTTGGAGTGCAAGGACAGTTGGCAGTGGTATAGTGCCAACAGCAGCACAGATGCAGCAATTCAGAGGGAGTTGTAGTACAGATGTAGCATTGGCAGTGGCAGTGTCAAAGGCAATAGTACAGTAGCAGCAGCAGCGCAGTAGTTGGTGGACAGCATGTCAGACATCAACAGTGCAAAGGACGATGCTTCTGAGTAAGAGCAGTATGCAGTAGCAGTGTATTGCTAGAGCACATTCCTCGCTAAGAGGGAGTGTTGATTTGGGGTAGCATCGGATGTGCTCTAAGTCTCAAATTTTGCAGGGAGGCTTGGGCACATGTATTCCAAAGAACCCAGAAAGCATTTGGGAAATTCCACCCATAAGTGATTTTATTAAAATAATTAATATTTTTTAATGAGGTTCCTAAGTCTAAACTTAGGAAAATGAAAATACTAATGGGTATTAATCTAATTAGGGGTGAAACTTCTAGAAAAAGCCACGAATCAAGCCAAAACGATCTGAGCCTTTGATTATGATTTAATCTAGGTCATTGGTTGCCTGACAGGAAGATATAAGAAGGGGCTTGAGGGTCATTTGGAAAACACACCAGGCAGATACTTAGTTGCCCAGGTGAAATCGATTTTCTCACTGGTCAAAGTTCGGCAAGAGAAAATCGATTCAAAGGGAGAGTTGCAGGTGGAGGAGAGACAGAGAGGGTTCAGCATCAGTCAGGGAGACAGGGACGAAGACACAGAGCAGTAGAAGGGGCAGCGCTGGGCAAATTGACGCTGGGAGAGGCAGCGCTGGCTTGAGTGACGCAGGCATTGCGCAAGCCAATCCAAAGGCCAAAGAAAGTGACGTTGGGAAAGCCAGAGAGACACAGAGGGTGGAGGAACCTCTCTCTCAGGTCAGATACTTGTTCAGGAACGTCTGTAAATTTTTGCAATATCCCGTTTCAGGGATATTCCCCAAACCCCAGCAAATTCCAACCAAATACGTACAAGAGATATAGCAACCAGAAAGCTCAAATTGATAAAAATAATAGTGGTGCAACATATAACAATGTAAACATGAGATATAAGCAGATACTCAAGAAATGCAAAGAGAAACGCTTAGCCATTTTACTATGCTGAGTAATGGAATGAGTATAGGAGGTGATCAGAAAGATGGCACCTCGACTTGCACAAGGCAATTGAAGAAATACACTCAGAACAGTAAAGGAATGGCCTCTCTCTGAACTGCGTCCAAGCTGCCGGAGAACTGCCGTGCTGCTGCTACTTCTAGAAATCAAATGAGGATTTGGGGTTGTTCCCCTCCTCAGAAAATCTTGAAACTCTGGAATCAGATGCTACTCAATAAACCCAGAAAAACCCAGAAAGCTTTTCTGAAATGGCTGACCCCCGAAAATCGCCCCCTTAGGGATCCACGCAATCCCTCAAGACTTTGCGCTGCCACTGAATGAAACCCTCCAAAACTCTACCTGAAACTCAACCAAAATCCTCCAATATGCAAGGGCTGATCCCTTGCTCAATCTCCCAACTCAAATCCTCCTCAAAACCCCCAATCCGGAACTGCGTCCCTCTCTCTCAAGACTGTGCAGTCCTCAAATGCTCAGCTCCTCCACAACGC
This sequence comes from Pinus taeda, assembly GCA_000404065.3. Taxonomy (NCBI): domain Eukaryota; kingdom Viridiplantae; phylum Streptophyta; class Pinopsida; order Pinales; family Pinaceae; genus Pinus; species Pinus taeda. Next base: position 81,599 of record APFE030859960.1, on the reverse strand, counting down.
CAAAGATCAATCCTACTGCAAAAGACTGCTGAAAACTACCTTGCCCGAGTAGGCACTCGAAGTCCCCCGGGGCTAAGGGTGAGATCTCCGAACGGAGACACTCAATGCACTAAACAGTGCTGCAAACAGGCTAAACAGCCAGCGTGCTCCAAGTTGAAGTGACTAGCTCAAATGCACAAAATCGAATGTCAAAATGAGGAGGCTCCCCTCTCCTTTATAGCGTTGGCCTCTCTTAATCCCAAGGCCCACCTCCTCCAACGTAGCCCCTCTCTTGCCACGTGTTCCTTTCCATTTGCGCAGTCCCTCCAAGTGTCTGCGTGGGCCCCATCTCTACATGGTCCTTTGGCCCCCTTGGCTCCCCTTTAAGTCACAACGTTGTGCTACTAGGGAATGACTTTATTCTAAAAGTGAGTTATGTCCCCCTTTCCTCACCTTTTTATTTAAAAATAACTATAGAAGGCAAAATTGAGCAAAATCGAATATTCCAATTAGCCATGGCTAATTAGGAATATTACAGTCTCCCCCGGAAAAATGTTGCTTGTCCTCAAGCAACTGAAGTGATGGATGTTGCAAGATCTTCTCACTCTCCCAAGTGGCATCCTCATCCGGTAAATTCTTCCACCTCACCAAGAATTCCCGGACCGTCCTGCTCCGCAGCTGCCTCTCCCTGGTATCAATAATAGCCTCTGGCTGCAACACCAAATGCCCGTCATCATCCGTGGGTGGTAGCTCATCTGTCACTGTCACATGCTGCCCCAGCGCCTTCTTCAAGCATGATACATGAAAAACGTTATGAATCTTGCTGCCTTGGGGCAGCTCCAACTCATATGCAACCTGTCCAATCCTGCGTATCACCCTGTATGGCCCATAAAAGTGGGGCTTGAGCTTTTCAACACCCTTCTGCTTCAGTGACGACTGTCGGTATGGCTGTAATCGTAGGTAGACCAAGTCCCCTACCTCAAACTGTCTCTCCACCCGACCCTTGTCAGCATACAGTTTCTGTTGGTTCTGTGCAGTAGCCATATTATCCTTGAGAGCTCAGAGAATATCCTGACTCTCTTGGATCCAAATCTTGGCTCTCGGAGCCTTGCTAGCACCAAATATCACGTCGCAAAAGATAAAGGATGATATCCATACAAAGCATAGAATGGTGACATACCAATGGACATGTGATGCATAGTGTTGTAGCAGTACTCCCCCAGATGCAGCCACTTCAGCGATGCTCGCTGCTATCCACTGACATAGTTACGTAAGTAGCCCTCCAGCCACTTGTTAACTATCTATGTCTGCCCGTCCATCTGTGGGTGATAACTGGTACTCGGTGTCAACTCCGTCCCCACCAATCGGAAAAGCTCCTGCCAAAATCCGCCCATGAAACGGCTGTCCCTATCACTGGTGATGGTCTTGGGAAGACCATGTAACCTGAAGATCTCTCTAAAGAACAGCTCGGCCACCTGTGCTGCTGTGTAGTGTGCGGATATGGCGAAAAAGTGTGAGTACTTTGTCAGTCGATCAACGACGACAAAGATGCAATCCTTGCCCTATACCATGGGCAACCCTGTGATGAAGTCCATCGAAATACACTCCCATTTCCCCTCCGGAATGGGAAGAGGCTGCAATAATCTTGCTGGATGGTTCATCTCCCCCTTGTTTCTCTGGCAACCATCGCACTCCTGGACATGCTGGAGTACGTCCTCCTTGAGGCCCTTCCATGAGAAACTCTCTCTAATGGCCCTGTAGGTTTTGGTAAATCCCTAATTGCCTGCCAATGGTGAATCATGTGACGCCTGAAGTATCTTCTTCTTGAGCTGAGATCCCTCAGTCAAGAAGATCTGGTCCCTGTAGTAGATGATCTCATCGACCACCCTGTACCTGTCATCCGCCACCTGCCCATCCAGAACCTCACATGCAAATCTGTCCTTGGAGTACTCTACCAAGAGTCGAGCCCTCTAGTCTGTGTCCAAGCTCATAAGAGACAACGTGGCTAGTCTACGTGAAAGGGCATCTGCTACCACGTTGTTCTTACCCTTGACATACTCGATGTCAAAGTCATATGCTTAGATCTTATTGATCCATTTCTGTTGCCTCTCCTATAGCTGCTTCTGCTCCAAAAAGAACCTGAGGGTGTTGTGATCAGTCCTCACCCTGAACCTGTTACCCACTAAATATTGTCGGAACTTGGCCAATGCATGCATGATGGCTAGCATCTCCTTGTCATATATAGAATACAACCTCTCGTGCGGAAGGAGCTTCCGGCTCTCAAAGGCTATAAGGTGACCTCCCTGCATCAACACTGTGCTGATTCCCTCTCCCGACGCATCATACTCCAAAACAAAGGGCTGCGTAAAATTTGGCAATGCAAGCACTGGGGAGCTGCTCATAACCTCCTTGAGCCTGTCGAAGGCTCGCTGCGCTGTATCCGACCAACTAAATGCCCCCTTCCTCGTCAAATCTGTCAGGGGTGCAGCAAGCTGTGAGAAACCTTTGACGGACTTTCGGTAGTAAGTACAAATGCCAAAGAATCCACGAAGTTCCGTCACATTTCTCGGCTCCGGCCATTCTCTGATGGCCCTGATCTTCTCCCCGTGGACTCTCATTTCCGTCCACTCCTATGATGTGTCCCAGATTTTACATCTCCGTCAACCCAAACTCACACTTGGAGAGTTTGGCATAGAACTGCTGCTCCTGTAAGATATGCAATACTGTCTGAATGTGCTAGAGATGCTCCTCCCAAGTCCTGTTGTAAATGAGAATGTCATCAAAGAACACCAACACAAACTTCCTTAGGTGATAGCGGAAGATGTGATTCATGCAGGACTGAAATGTAGAGGGGGTGTTGGTTAGCCCAAAAGGCATCACCAAGAATTCAAAGTGCCCATAGTGACACCTGAAGACGGTCTTGGGAATGTCTTGCTCCCTCACGCGAATCTGATGGTACCCAGATCTCAAATCAATCTTTGAGAAGAATCGTGCTCCCCTCAACTCGTCCATCAACTCATCGATCCTGGGTATGGGGTACCTGTTCTTCAAGGTCTTCTTGTTCAGGGCCCTGTAGTCAATGCACATCCTCAATGTCTCGCCCTCCTTCTTCACCAACACCACAGAAGAAGCAAAAGGACTTGTGCTCGGTCGAATGTGCCCAAGAGCTAGCAACTCCTGGATAGCCCGTTCAATCTCGTCCCGATAGGCCTTGGGGTGCCTATAGTGGGTGGTGATCACTATCTGGATGCCCTGCTCAAGCTCGATAGTGTGCTCAAACCCCCGATCCGGTGGCTGTCCTGGTGGAATCTCTCCAAACACTGGCATACCAGTCAACGATGGACTGGATCTTTGGATGTATCGTCTGCCCTATAGTCCCTGCCTCTGATGCCCGCAGCTCCACTGCCCACTCTATGTCTCCCTTCTGGAAGCCTGTCTCCATTCGATGAGCCGACACAGTGTGAGGCAGAGATGTGTGCTGGCCCCATATCTTCTCATGCCTCCCTATCTTCTCATCATCCCACTCTATCTCTACGGTCTTCCAATCCGTCATGACCTTCTCGAGAGTGATAAGCCACTGAACACCCAGTATCATGTTGGTGTTTGGGATATCGACCACGAAAAAGTGGTCAGTCAATGTGTAGGTGCCCATCGTCACCAAAAGCTCTGGAACATATCGAGCACACGTCATGGTCTGATCTCCTGGGACCAAGACTAAAACCCATCGAAGCTCTCTGTCTAAATACCTCTCCGCTCAACCATCTGTGCATCAATGAAGTTGTGGGTTGCCCCACTGTCAACCAAAATTGATACCCGCTGGCCACATACTACCCCTCGTACACGTAACGTCAGATACTTGGGAACTCCTCGCAATGTTGCAAGGGCCCCTCCGGTAGGTGCAAAAGATGCACCACCTGCTGCTGGCGGTGGAGGTGGCAAAGGTCCCTGTATGGCATGGTTATCTCCTTCCTCCACATCATCCTCGTCATCCTCTTCTCCACTACTCTTGGAGAAGACCTCAATAAAATGTGTTTTGCCAGCAGCACATCTATGCCCTGGTGCCCATGGCTCCTGACAAGTGAAGCACAACCGCTTCTTCTTCAGCTCCCTCTTGACATCGTCCTCGATCTGCACTCGTCCTGGATTCCCCTTTGGAGGTGGAATCCTCACATCGTTCCCCTTAGACTGAAAAGGATGTCTTTGGGGGTAAGGTGTCTGGGTCCTGGGTAAGACATTCTGTAAGTCTCGGGTCCTGCTGATAGCGTCCTGGAGTGTGGCTGGTCTAGCGGATCAGATTAGACCTCGAAGTGGCTCTGCTAACCCCTCAACATACATATAGACCCTCCGTGTCGTGGATAGGTCTGGCACCATCACGGAGACCCGCAAGAAATCTGCAATGTATGTCACTGGGCTCCCTGTCTGTTTGAGCCTCGTTAGCTCGACAAAATGCTGCTTTGGATCCCTCCGATCAAATCGCTCCATCAATCTCCTGGTAAACTCCGCAAATGTCGTCACTGTAGAGTGCCCGAGTGTAACCATCCCGTGAAACCACCAATCCTGGGCCTCGCCATCCAAATGCAATGTTGCCACCTTGATGGCCTCTGCCTCCGACATCTAGTTAAGCTGGAAATAAATGTCCAGCTTCTCCACCCAAGACCTTGCCGAACTGTTTGATGAACCATCAAACGTAGGCAAGTGGAATCTACTCGCTGCACGGTGGGTGTGACCATCATGGTATTGCTGGTTTCCTCTGTGATGATCGCGGGGCCTACTATCTTGCTGGAGCTAAACAAAGTCTCTGAATGGAAGGGCATCCCTGAACTCCTACCCATATGCCTGGTACTCTGCAAAATAATTGCCCATGTGGCTAGGCTCTGCCTCCTGCTAGGCTCTGACCCCCGTGTCTGCTCCTAAGAACGTGGGCATGGTAGAGCGTGTAGGGGCATGTGAGGCCACCTGTTGCGCATTATCACGCTGCTCTGGCAAATGATGGGATGCACCTGATCCCTCACCAATCTGAAAAGCTCGAGGGCTCTCACGCTATCTGGCCTCTACTGCCGTGAATCTTTGCCCCATCACCTTAATCTGCCTCGATAGATCCTGCACTGATTTGAGGAGCATATCCGCAAATCTCTTCCCGTCCTCGTCTGCCATCTGCTCTGTGTCCACCACCAGTTCCTTCTGTTCTGCGTCCACAACCGGAACACAGTCTCCTTCTCCGTAGGTATTCTCCAACCTACATCCATTGTCTCTATATCTCCTACCTCTGTAACAAATGTAGGGTTTTTCCCCTGGTGTCATAGATTGCCAGCTCCACAGGCTGAGCCAGATCTATGCTTTGATACCACTGTAATATTCCTAACCCGGAATATTCCTCAAAACCCCAACAAAACTCCAACCAAATACGTGCAAATGATATAATAACCCATAAGTGATAAAATAACAGTGGAACAGCATATAATAATGTAAACCGGAAATATAAGCAGATAAACAAGAAATGCAGCGAGAAATGCTAAGCCATTTTATTATACTGAGCAATAAAATGAGTACAAGAGGTGATCAGACATATGGCACCTCGACTTGCTCAAGGCAAGTGAAGAAAAGCTCTCAGAATAACAAGAAATGGTCTCTCTGCGTGGATGCTGCTGGAGAACTGTTGTGCTGCTGTTGCTGCTAGAAAACAAATGATGATTTGGGGCTGCTCCCCTCTGAAAATGCTGAAACTCTGGAATCAGGCTCTACTCAAGAAACCTAGAAAAACCCAGAAAGCTCTCCTGGAATAGCCAACCCCCGAAAATCACCCCCTTGGGGTTCTGCGCAGTTCCTTAGTGCTCTGCGCTGCCACTAAAGGAAGCCCCTCTAAACTCTGCCTGAAACTCTGCCAAAAATCCTCCAATAGGAAAGGGCTGGTCCCCTGCTCAATCACCCAGCATGAATCCTCCTGCAATAACCCCAATCCAACACTGCTACCACAAAGAACTGCGTCCCTCTCCCAGTGCTGCGCACTCCTCCAAAACACTGCTAAAACTGCTGCTGAAATGCTGATGAAATTACTACTGAAACACCAAAGGAAATACCTTGCCCGAGTAGGCACTCGAAGTCCCTCGGGGCTAAGGGTGAGATCTCCGAACGGAGACACTCGATGCACTAAACAGTGCTGCAGACTAGCTAAACAGCGAGTGTGCTCATAAATCGAAACGACTAGTTCAAAATGCACATCACTGAATGATCCAAAATGAGGGGGTTCCTCTCTATTTTATAGCCTCTGCGTCTCACAATCCCTAGGCACACCTTTTCCTGCATGATCCCCTTCTTGCCATGTGTTCCTTTCCTCCTGCGCAGTCCCTCCATGTGTCTGCGTGGGCCCCATTTCTGCGTCCCCCTTTGGCCCCCTTGGTTCCCCTTTAAGTCACAATGTTGTGCTACTAGGAAGTGACTTTTTATGCTAAAAGTGAGTTATGTCCCCCGTCCTCACTTTTTTTATTTACAAGTAACTATAGAAGGCAAAAATCGGACAAAAACGAATATTCCAATTAGACATGGCTAATTAGGAATATTACACAACTCCAACAATCCTCCTCAAATGGCCCTCCAAGTGATCTCCCACTTCTCTCGGCCAGCTCCAACTCTACAATTCCTTCCTCGAACTCCCATGTGAGCCTAGTGATGGCTGTCTGCGCAGACCCAGGTAACTGTAAATCCTACTGCTAGGATGCTGGCTCTGCTGGCTATAAACTTGCAAGAAAGGCTGACCCTTTGCTGCTCTCCCAATCCTCTAACTCACTCGACAAATGCTTGATCACTAATACCTACAAACTCCCCCTGCGTATTCTCCAGCTAGCTAGAAATATGCACTCCTTGTTGTGGCTGAATGGTAGTGCTGTAACACACTCCCGGAACTCCTGATATAGTTATGCAACATCTTCTCTAGGACGGGCACGGATGGTCCCCCGAACTAGAGGTTGAATCTCCCGCTTGAGAGATTCGTTGCTAAACAACCGGTTGACTCAGCGAAACAGCAGAGCGAACAGTCAATTTATTTTGATTGCAAGGTGTAAGAATGAATCCAAAATGAGAGCTGCTCCCTCCTTATAACTCCTTAGGCCTCCCTAGCCTCATGTGGGCCCCTCCATCCATCTATTCGACTTTCCCTCCAAGTTATTCGAATGGGCCAATTCGAACTCCCATGTGGGTGGCCCCCACATTCCACTAGCAACCAAATAAAGTCGAATTGCCTCCTAAGTCCCTAAGTCGAAAATGATGGTTCTCTTCCTTAGCTAAAATCGTGCAAAATTGTGTAGCAACACCCTGTTACAAATGTGTTTGAGAAGGGACATGACATCCTGGTTGATCCAGCCACTGAATGACTTGCCCCTTGCTACATCAGCGCAGTCACTACGTTAGCCTAGCGTCACAGCGTCTAGGGACAATGCCACTCCCTCTACTAATCGATTTGCCTCCCAAGAACTTCGATTTTCACCACCCGGTCTCACACCCCAACTTTTGGCTTCTGATATCGATTCCTCCAGCAAATTTTCGGACCTACTCAAGGCTTCTACGCTGCCTCTGCGTCAGCCTATGCTGGCCAGCTTAGCCACTGCGCTGCCTCTCTGGGGTCTCTTTCTGCCTTCTCTGCTAAGTATTCCCGGATAAGGAGAAATCTCCAACTTGAACTATCCTTGCCCCTCACTGCAAAAGATCACTTCAAAATTCTTTCTGGCAGCTGCTTTGCCTTAGAAAATTGATCCTTTGATTTTCACTCTATGTGTTCCCCAAGTGCCTATCGATGTTCTTCTTATAATCCGCCAGTTGAGAACTAATGACCCAAATTAGATTCTAATCAATGGCTAAGATCATTTGGACTCGAGCTCCGTCTTCTTCTAGAAGTCCACCCACAGTTAGATTAATACCCTTTAATTATTTTAATTTCCTAAGTTTAGACTTAGGCACCCATTAATAATAATTAATTATTTTAATAAAACTGTCTCTGGGTGGAATTTTCGAAAACGATTTTTGAGTATTGGAGAATGCATGTGTCTAAGCCTCCCTGCAAATTTTGAGACTTAGAGCACATCCGATGCTACTAGAAATCAACATCGGGCACATTGTTTTCTTAGTTGGGACTTGTCTAGCTTGCTTTTGCAAGCCCAAGTGTATCTACACCATGCTTATATTGTACTCTCCTTGATTTATAATAAAATGGCTCGGCTTGACACACTTTTTCGCGAATTTCTGGTTGTCTAATTGCATGTGTGAAATTGTGTTGCATGTGATGTTTTTGTTTGATTATCACTGTTAATTTTCTCTTAGGAATATTATAGTGGTATCAAAGTTATATTCTTGGCTCAGCTTATGGGAACCCCTTCATTCTATGACACCAAAGGACAAACATAATATCACTTATAGGAGACAAAGGTACAAAAGCAGGGAAAGAGAGCTATAGATTACACCTGACCCAGAAACCCTCGAGCAGGAGGTTGAGAAACCAAACATGGGGGATAATCTTAATGACAAAGATAGGAGAGATGAGGAGCTTACCCAAAGCCTCTTGAAGGTTATCAAGGATTTGGCCAAGGGTATTGATGAGTTGAGACAACAAAATAGCAATAATAACAAGGGTAAGGGCATCCAAGGAGACAACCATTTGGGAGAGGGTTTAGGTACCTCAAACCATCAGGGGCACCCGAGTCATCAGGTCATAGACCCACACAATATGCCTTAGAACTACAACACACCATCTAGATCGACTATCCCTACGTTTCTAGCATTTGGCATTGCAGTAAGGGCAGGAAGATATGCCCATGGGATACTACTTTTTGGAGTACTAGTTGTATGGGGCTGATTTTAGAGAGGCCATCACCTTCAAATACTTCTACCAACTCAAGAATAACAACACGAGGAAGGCGCCGAGTGGGGGAGATTATACGCATGGCACTGATCTACAATGCATGGTGGGGAGGTTATTCTTTCCAACTTTTGATGGCTCTTCTAAGAGTTCAGCCAGGGCGTGGGTAGAGAAGCTGGATGTCTATTTCCAGCTTAATTGGATAATAGAGATGGAGGTAGTCAAGATTGCCACTTTGCACTTGGAGGGAGAGGCTCATAATTCGTAGTTCCATGGACTGGCTACTTTGGGGCATGCAGGTATTACGTGCTATGAGGAGTTCACACAGAGGGTGTTGGAGCGTTTTGAGAGGAGAGACCCTGAGGAGCAATTTGGAGAGCTAACACAACTCAAGTAGACCAGTAGTGCCGAGACATATATCTCAGAGTTTTTGAGGATATTGTTGATGGTGTCATATTTATCGGAGGCCAAGAAACTTTTCTTGTTTGTGGAGGGGTTAGCAGAGCTACTGAGAGGCTTGGTGAGAGCCCATCCTACAAATCCTAGGCTTGGTGGGCAGAGCCTAGGATTTGCAGGATGGGCTTCCTAGGACCAAAGCGCTGGTACCTACCGGACCCGTTTTCTAGTAGAGGGGTAGAGACACTAGACCTCCACCACAGTGTGAGACACACACACGTGGGGGGTTGGATGAAGAGACTAGGAGGGACCTCCGGCAGAGGACGCTATGCTTCACCTGCCAGGAGCCTTAGGCCCTGTTGCACCCATTTTGTCACAAGTGAAAGGAAGCAGTGGTACAAAATTTTTCAAAGTTCAAAATCATCTGCTAGCAAATTGTTGTATCATTGTAAACCTAAATTCTACAAGTTGTAATGTAAATGATGTTAGTATGATCATTTAATTATGTAACAACATTTAATTATGTAACAGCACCTAGGTAAGCCTTTGATTTTGGCAATGAATTTCATCCTAGGAGGATTTTTAACCTCACCGCATTGTGTGTTTGTAAACACGGATAATCGGCAGAGTTTTTTCTCTAGCCTAAAACCCAAAGCTAGGGTGGAATTCTTTGACAAGGTCTTAGGTGAGTCCTAGTGTTATATCGAGTATTTGTAAAAGTGGTTTGAGAATAATTTAAGCTATTTGGCTAAATTATTTTATTGCAAATCACTTGGTTTACTAAATCATATTGTGTCGCAAAATTGGGTAATTATTTTGAGGGTCTATATGTAAAGAGGTATTGTCCCTTTGAGGGTTGAATTTGTAATTGTCTGATGTAAAAATATTTTAGTGAATGACTCATACTTAGACACCATGGCTACAATATTTGAGGTTGGAAAAAATAATTAATTCCCTCTAATGTCAATTAATTATTTTTTTTTCGCAGAAATAAAATAAAATTATGAGCTAGAAAATTAATTAATTTAGAGTAAAAAAATTAATTCTAGAAAAATTAATTTCTCCAAGTGGAAAATGGCCAAAAAATTCCTGGGTCAAAAAGAAGTCAATTTTTGAAGGTCCGCCACCATGGAAAAAATGGATATTTTAAGAAAAATTGAGTCCTTGGACCTTGATGGTTAAGTCAACGTGAATTTTTTGAAGAAATTAATCCAAAAAAATAATTTTTGGATTAATAAAAAATGGTTTTTATGAGAAATTTGAAAATTCCTTAAAAATAAGTATTTTCGGCAACAAAGATTAAAACATGATCAAATATTTATCAACGGTCGAGGTTATTTTAACAGGGATCAAGCCAACTAGCCGTTAGTTTCCACTTGGAGGATTTATCTATAAATTACAAGCCATTTTGCTTCTCAAGTCATGATGAAAATCCTGACTCTGGTCTATATAATTTTGTAACGTTGGTGTTCCATTTCATCTGCTGGGAACGTTTGAAATATCATAAGAAAAAGACTTTGGGGTTCAGTTCATGGTGTTCTTTGTCCGATGATTTGTGGTACGTGCTGCTTATGTGCTTTCCTAAATCGTGCTTAAGTTTTTATGAACTTGTGTATTAATTTGCCGGTGATAAGAACATGCTATTGGTAGATTTTGGGTCTATCTTAGGTGATCTGGTTCACCATATGTTTAACAAGTTTGCTTGAAGAAATATATACAGTTTGCAGGTACACTGGCCCTTGGGCTCCAAGTTCACAGACTTTGGAGGAGAGCCTACCTTGTTTGGGCTCTGGATATTTTTGTATGGTTTTCTTACTTCGCTAAGGCTATGGGAAATACCATAACTTTCAAAACACATTTGATCTATTGTCAGTATTCATCGTTTAAAAAAAATATTTCTCAAAAATATTTTATTTTCACAAGTGTTTTATATTTTTATATATCTTGTAAATATATTTTTGTAAAATACTTTCTTGTAAAATATTTTTCTAACTCTTGTTTTGCTGAACTGGGGTTTGGGATTTATTTTTTAACTTTTGTATATATTGGGGTCTTAGGTATTTTCATTTTCATTTGTGTAGGTGAAATTCAAGCTATTCAAGAATATTTGCTGGGGTTTTGAGCTAGATCTAGGCCCTTGAGGATAAGATCTAGTGTCTATTGTATTTGTTGGGCCAACATTGAAGAATTTTGCAGAGAAATTGGACAAATTTGAAAATCTGAAGTGGAATCCTCCAAAACTCTGCCCGAAACTCTGCCAAAATCCTCAAATGTGCAAGGGCTGATCCCTTGCTCAATCTCCCAGCTCAAAATCCTCCGCAAACCCCAATCCGGAACTCCAGCCAAAATGAACTGCGTCCCTCTCTCAAGACTGCGCAGTTATCCAAAAATGCTCAGTTCCTCCTCACTCCAAAGATCAATCCTCCTGCAAAAGACTGTTGAAACTACCTTGCCCGAGTAGGCACTCGAAGTCCCCCGGGGCTAAGGGTGAGATCTCCGAACGGAGACAGTCATTGCACTAAATAGTGTTGCAGATAGGCTAAACAACCAGCGTGCTCTAAGTCAAAGTGACTAGCTGAAATGCACATAATCGAATGCCAAAATGAGGAGGGTCTTCTCTTCTTTATAGTGTTGCCCTCTCACAACCCCAAGGCTCACCTCCTCCAACGTAGCCCCTCTCTTGCCACGTGCTCCTCTCCATCTGCGCAGTCCCTCCAAATGTCTGCGTGGGCCCCTCCTCTACGTGGTCCTTTGGCCCCCTTGGCTCCCCTCTTAAGTCACAACGTTGTGCTACTAGGGAGTGACTTTATTTAAAAGGTGAGTTATGTCCCCCTTTTTCTCACCTTTTCATTTATTAAAACTATAGAAGGCAAAATTGAGCAAAATCGAATATTCCAATTAGCCATGGCTATTAGGAATATTACAATCTCCCTCGGCAAAATGTTGCTTGTCCTCAAGCACCTGAAGTGATGGATGCTGTAGAATTTTCTCACTCTCCCAAGTGGCATCCTCATTCGGTAAATTCTTCCACCTCACAAGGAATTCCCGGACCGTCCTGCTCTATAGCTGTCTCTCCCTGGTATCAATAATAGCCTTTGGCTGCAACACCAAATGCTCCTCATCATCTGTGGGTGGTAGCTCATCTGTCATTGTCACATGCTGTCTCAATGCCGCCTTCATGAATGATACATGAAAGACGTTATGAATCTTGCTGCCTTGGGGCAGCTCCAACTCATATGCAACCTGTCCAGTCCTGCGTATCACCCTGTATGGCCCATAAAAGCAGGGCTTGAGCTTCTCAGCCCCCTTCTGTTTCAGTGACGACTGTTGGTATGGCTGTAGTCGTAGGTAGACCAAGTCCCCTACCTCAAACTGTCTCTCCACCCGACCCCTATTAGCATAAAGCTTCTGCTGGTTCTGAGCTGTAGCCATATTATCCTTGAGAGCTCGGAGAATATCCTGACTCTCTTGGATTCAAATCTTGGCTCTCGGAGCCTTGCTGGCACCAAACATCACGTTAGCAAAAGATAAAGGATGATATCCATACAAAGCATAGAATGGTGACATACCGATGGACATGTGATGTGTAGTGTTGTAGTAGTACTCCCCCAGATGCAGCCACTTCAGCCATGCTCTCTGCTGCCCACTGACATAGTTATGCAAGTAGCCCTCCAACCCCTTGTTAACTATCTCTGTCTGTCCATTTGTCTGTGGGTGATAACTGGTACTTGGAGTCAACTCTGTCCCCACCAATCGAAAAAGCTCCTGCCAAAATCTGCCCATGAAAAGGCTGTCCCTGTCATTGGTGATGATCTAAGGAAGACCATGTAATGTGAAGACCTCTCTGAAGAACAGCTCGGCCACCTACGCTGCTGTGTAGTGTGCGGATATGGCAAAAAAATGTGCGTACTTTGTCAGTCGATCAACGACGACAAAGATGCAACCTTGCCCTGTACCATGGGCAACCCTGTGATGAAGTCCATCGAAATACACTCCCATTTCCCCTCCGGAATGGGTAGAGGCTGCAATAATCCTGCGGGATGGTTCATCTCCCCCTTGTTCTTCTGGCAAACATCGCACTCCTGGACATGCTGGAGTACGTCCTCCTTGAGGCCCTTCCATGAGGACCTCTCTCAAATGGCCCTGTAGGTTTTGGTAAACCCTTGATGGAGGGCCAATGGTGAATGATGTCATGCCTAAAGTATCTTCTTGAGCTGAGATCCCTCAGTCAAGAAGATTCAGTCCCTATAGTAGATGATCTCATCGACCACCCTGTACCTGTCATCCGCCACCTGCCCATCCAGAACCTCACATGCAAATTTGTCCTTGGAGTACTCTACTAAGAGTCGAGCCCTCCAGTCTGTGTCCAAGCTCATAAAAGACAACGTGGTTGGTCTACGTGAAAGGGCATCTGCTACCACGTTGTTCTCACCCTTGACATACTCAATGTAAAAGTCATATACTTGGATCTTATTGATCCAGTTCTGCTGCCTCTCCTGTCGCTGCTTCTGCTCCAAAAAGAACTTGAGGCTGTTGTGATCAGTCCTCACCCTGAACTTGTTACCCACTAAATACTGCCGTAACTTGGTCAATGCATGCATGATGGCCAGCATCTCCTTGTCATATATAGAATACGACCTCTCGTGCGGAAGGAGCTTCTGGCTCTCAAAGGCTATAGGGTGACCTCCCTGCATCAACACTGTGCCGATCCCCTCTCCCGATGGATCACACTCCAAAACAAATGGCTGCGTAAAATCTGGCAATGCAAGCACTAGACAGCTGCTCATAACCTCCTTGAGCCTGTTAAAGGCTCGTTGCGCTGTATCCGACCAACTGAATGCCCCCTTCCTCGTCAGATCAGTCAGGGGTGCAACAAGCTATGAGAAACTCTTGACAAACTTCCGGTAGTAAGAATAAATGCCAATGAACCTTGGAGTTCTGTCACGTTCCTTGGCTCTGGCCAATCTTTGATGGCCCTGATCTTCCCCTCGTGGACCCTCACTCCGTCCACCCCTATGATGTGTCCCAAGTATAACATCTCCGTCAACCTGAACTCACACTTGGAGAGCTTGGCATAGAACTGCTGCTCCTCCAAGATGCGTAACATTGTCTCAATGTGCTGGAGATGCTCCTCCCAAGTCCTGCTGTAAATGAGGATATCATCAAAGAACACCAACACAAACTTAAGTGACTGTGGAAGATGTGATTCATGCAAGACTGGAACGTAGCTGGGGCGTTGGTTAGCCCGAAGGGCATCACCAAAAACTCAAAGTGCCCATAGTGACACTTGAAGGCAGTGTTGGGAATGTCCTGTTCCCTCACGCGAATCTGATGGTACCAAGATCTCAAATCAATCTTTGAGAAGAACCGTGCTCCTCTCAACTCATCCTTCAACTCATCGATCCTGGGTATGGGGTACCTGTTCAACCAAAAACTGATACTCGCTGGCCACGTACTGTCCCCCAAAACTGATACTCGCTGGCCACGTATTGTCCCCCGTATGCGCAACGTCAAATACTTGGAAACTTCTCGCAATGCTTCAAGGGCTCCTCCAGTAGGTGCAAAAGCTGCACCACCTACTGCTGGTGGTGGAGGCGGGAAGGGACCTTGTACGACATGACTAACTCCTGCCTCCACATCATCCTCCTCATCCTCTTCCTCGCTGCGCTCGGAGAAGACCTCAATAAAGTGTGCTTTGCCAGCAACACATCTATGTCTTGGTGCCCACAGCTCCTGACAGGTAAAGCACAACCGCTTCTTCTTCAACTCCCTCCTGGCGTCATCATCAATCTGTGCCCGTTGTGGATTCCCCTTTGGAGGAGGAATCTTCACGTCCTTCCCCTTAGGCTGGAAGGCCTGTCTCTAGGGGTAAGGTGCTCGGGTCCTAGGTAAGGCATCCTATAAGTCCCAGGTCTTGCTGATAGCATCCTGGAGTGTGGCTGGTCTAGTGGACCTGACTAGACCTCGAAGTGGCTCTGCTAACCCCTCAACAAACATGTAGATCCTCTTTGCCGTGGATAGATCTGGAACCATCACTGAAATCCTCAACAAGTTTGCAATGTAGGTCTCTGGGCTCCCTGTCTGTTTGAGCCTCGTCAGCTTAACAAAGTGCTGTTCTGGATCCCTCCGGTCAAACCTCTCCATCAATCTCTTGGTGAACTCTGCATATGTTGTCATCGTGGAATGTCCGAGTGTAACCATCCCATGGAACCACCAATCCTGGGCCTCACCATCCAAATGTAATGTTTCCACCTTGATGGCCTCTGCCTCCGACATCTGGTTAAGCTGGAAATAGATGTCCGGCTTCTCCACCCAAGACCTTGCCGAACTGTTTGATGAACCATCAAACGTGAGCAAGTGGAATCTACTAGCTGTGCGGTGGGTGTCTCCATCGTGATAATGCCGGTGTCCTCTGTGATGGTCACGAGGTCTACTATCCCGCTAGAGCTGAACAAAGTCTCTGAATGAGAGAGCATCCCTGAACTCCTGCCCATAGGCTTGGTACTCTGCAAAATAATCACCCATATGATCGGGCTCTGCCTCCTGCTGGGCTTCGGCCCCCGTGTCTGCTCCTAGGAAAGTGGGCATGGTAGAACGTGTAGGGGCATGTGAGGCCATCTGCTGAGTAGTATCACGTTGAGTGGCACCTTGCTTTGGAAAATGGTGGGATGTACCTGATCCCTCACCAACCTGGAAAACCCGTGGGTTCTCACGTTGTCTAGCCTCCACTGCCGTGAATCTCTGCTTCATCACCTCGATCTGCCTCGACAGATCTTGCACTGATTTGAGGAGCATGTCCGCAAATCTCTTCTCGTCCTCATCTGCCATCGGATCCTCCTGCTCTGCATCCAACACAGGCTCCTCGTGTTCTGCGTTCACCATAGGTTCCTCCCTTTCTGTGTCCACCACCCGAACACCGTCTCCCTCTCCGTAGGTGTTCTCCAACCTACGCCTAGTGTCTCTGTATCTCCTACCTCTGTAAGAGATGTAGGGCTTTTCCCCTGGTGTCATAGATTGCTAGCTCCACAGGCTGAGCCAGATCTATGCTCTGATACCACTGTAATATCCTTTTTCAGGGATATCCCTCAAACCCCAACAACTCCAACCAAATAACACACAAGTAATATAGTAACCGGGAAGCTCAAAGTGATAAAAATAACAGTAGTGCAATATACAATAATGTAAACATGGGATATAAGCAGATACTCAAGAAATACAGAGAGAAATGCTAAGCCATTTTATTATATTGAGTAATGGAAAGAGTACAGGAGGTGATCAGAGAGATAGCACCTCGACTTGCACAAGGCAAGTGAAGAAATACACTTAGAATAGTAAAGGAATGGCCTCTCTCAGAACTGCGTCCAAGTTGCTGGAGAACCGCTGTGCTGCTGCTACTGTTGGAATCAAATGAGGATTTGGGGCTGTTCCCCTCAGAAAATGCTGAAACTCTGGAATCAACCTCTACTCAAGAAACCCAGAAAAACCTAAAAAGCTTTTCTGAAATAGCTGATCCCCAAAAATCACCCCCTTGAGGATCTACGCTATCACTCAAGGCTCTGTGCTGCTACTGAGTAGAGTCCTCCAAAACTCTGCCTGAAACTCTGCCAAAATCCTCAAATATGCAAGGGCTGATCCCTTGCTCAATCTCTGAGCTCAAAATCCTTCGCAAACCCCAATCCGGAACTCCACCCAAAATGCACTGCATCCCTCTCTCAAGACTGTGCAGTTATCCGAAAATGCTCAGTTCCTCCTCACTCCAAAGATCAATCCTCCTGCAAAAGACTGCTGAAACTACCTTGCCCGAGCAGGCACTCGAAGTCCCCCAGGGCTAAGGGTGAGATCTCCGAACGGAGACACTCGTTGCACTAAACAGTGTTGCAGACAGGCTAAACAACCAGCGTGCTCTAAATCAAAGTGACTAGCTCAAATGCACATAATCGAATGCCAAAATGAGGAAGCTTTTCTCTCCTTTATAGTGTTGGCCTCTCACAACCCCAAGGCTCACCTCCTCCAACGTAGCCCCTCTCTTGCCACGTGCTCCTCTACATCTGGGCAGTCCCTCCAAGTGTCTGCGTGGGCCCCTCCTCTACGTGGTCCTTTGGCCCCCTTGGCTCCCCTCTTAAGTCACAACATTGTGCTACTGGGAGTGACTTTATTTAAAAAGTGAGTTATGTCCCCCTTTTTCTCACCTTTTCATTTATTAAAACTATAGAAGGAAAAATTGAGCAAAATCGAATATTCCAATTAGCCATGGCTAATTAGGAATATTACAAACACCAAGAACATTTATCAAATGTTGGTTTCTAATATTTGTCCACCCATCTAATACAATGGATACCCCAAAATCTACCCACTCATTTGTAAAACGTGTCAAAGCTCTTTGAACCTTAGCTTTTTCTCTTTCTAATAACATTGTTCTAGCTTTCTCATAGTTGGGGGCCTTGTATCCTTTTGGGGCTTCATTGATGGCCTTTACCATTTCATGCCAATAGGGAGAGCGTAGCACATTGAATGGTACACCGCAAGCACAAAGAAAATGGACTATCTTTCCATCCACATAATCCCTACCAGCAACATTAAGGAAATCCCCTATTGTTCTTCTACCTCCAGAGCTTGCAGAAGTACCGTGAGGAGATGAGATTCAAAATGAGTTTTTTTTTTTTCTTGTTTTTTTATTGTGCAACCTCCTCTATTTGGATGTATTTTCTTCTTTGTTCAAATGAAATGTTTGGGCAAATTTGTATCCCCACAGGACCCTTTTTATCATCACTATCCAGCACCCCACAAAGATGCCTCCTCACATGGGTATATGAACCACTATATGGTTTTCCTCCATGACAACCATGAGGGCACAAAAATTTGTAGCTTCCACCACCCTTTCCCCCATCAAGTTTGGTCACATAGTTCCACAAGGGTGTTAATGCAGCTTTCCCCTCTAGTGTTTCAGTTTCCCCTTCAGGTTCA